>VWZK01012336.1:1631543-1713019 GCA_013396935.1 Baryphthengus martii
AGGCCCTTCCCGCTTTGGGCAGATACAAAAGCCACCGGTTTGTGTGACCGGACACCGGGTTTCCGTTTGGCAAAGAGTTGAATCCAGTGGAGGGCTCTGAAGATGCTGAGGGGACTGAAGCGTCTCTATGCCGAGGAAAGGCTGAGAGCCCTGGGGCCGTTCAGCTGGAGAAGGCTGAGAGGGGTCTGATCAGTGCTCCTTAATGTCTAAAGGATGGGTGTCAAGAGGATGGGGCCAGACTCTTGTCAGTGGTGCCCAGTGACATGAGGAAAAACTTCTTTGGTGTCAGGGTGGCAGAGCCTGGCCCAGGCTGCCCAGGGGGACTGTGGAGTCATCTTCTGTGGAGAGATTCCAAACCTTCCTGGACATGATCCTGGGCAACCTGCTCTGGGTGCACCTGCTCTGGCAGGGGGGTGGGATGAGATGATCTCCAGAGGTCCCTTCCAACACCTACCATTCTGTGATTCTGTGATGGAAAGGCCACAAAGCCCACAGACTACCCAGAACAAAATGTCATGACGCTAGGGAATATTTTTTTTTATTGCCAAAAGATGTGCAATGCTCGCTTAGAACAGAACGACCTGCCTGGCGCAGTCCTGGCGCAGGTGACCTGAGCGAAGGGGGGGTGGTGCATTATGGAGGTCTGGAAGCAGTGCTGCACCTCCACGTGACAGAGCAATGGGCCCTGCCTCAGCTTGTGGTTCACCTCCTTGGAAAAGCGCTTCCTGTGACACGCTGGGGCTGCTCATACTGTGCTGCTTTTCCAGTCAGCGAGGGGCCACCACTGACAAGTGCCTACCCAAAGGCTGCAGGACAGAATTGTGTCCATCTACTAGTGGCAAGTTCAACGCCAGGGGAAAGCATTACAAACAGCAGTTGATTACCCCAGTAACCGCCAGCTCCAAGGATGGCTGAGCTTCCAGCAGATGAGCCAAGAAATATTTTTATTTAAATCTTCAGTAGGCATATGATCTCAGGATAGCTTTCATTTTGAACATCCTATTAAAACTTTGTTTTCTCCCCACCAGTGTTTCCTTAGCTTCAGTGAAATATCTTTCAAAGAATCAATCTGTACTGTCGCCGCAGCTATCTGGCAGGAATCCCAGTGCAAAATACTGATGCCTGTAACGTTTTCTTTACAGCAAAGACAGGCTCAAACCCAAATGAGATTATTCTATCTGCTCTGGGCCTAAACTACTGTAGGGAGAACAGGCTAAACAACAAATGACGAATGGATGGCTGCACTGAGAAAGCGCAGACCTTTCAAACCGAGGTGAAAATGGTGCTGAGAAACCAGCGCAGCAGCCAGAAGAGCCCTGCAAAGCAAATGAGAGGAAGGTCTTTGGAGGACGCCCGGTTGCCCCAAATGGCCATGGCTCCTTGGAATGCTGAAAGGAAATGAGAGAAGCACTTAGCACGGTGAGAGAAACGTTACCAAATAGAGCCGGGCGTCTGGAGCACGTCACCAGCAGAAGCTGGCGCACGTGGATTTCTTGCCTGCGGAAGTAGGCATAAGGAATGAAGTTCGTTATGAAATGCATTGTAAGCGTGTGGCTCAACGAGTAAAGAGAAGGAGTGATGTTGAAATGAGACATCCTGCTTGTGACTGTAGACTGTCAGGACCTGGACCAAAGGAAGCGCTGGCTCAAGATAAGGCGTGAAGTCTGAAATGGCTGAGCAGAAAGGGAGTTGTTCAGTGAAATTTGGACGCTAGTGGGAAAGAGAAGGCAGCCAACAGATGGAAGGGAAAATATTCCCTTCCGTCTTGATTTTCCACCTCTTAGTGGAAAAACTGCGTCATTGCAAGATTAAATAAAACCAATGATATTAGCTGAAGAGAAACTAAAGGGAGTCTTGATGAGATTGACTGAGATTTCGGCTGTGGGAAGAGTCTTGGGAAGAAATTTTCACTAATGTCTGAACTAAATTTGTGAATCGTATCCCACCATTTGCAGGTACAAAAAGCCAGCCATGAAAAAGCATTTGCACAGAGAGATGTGACCCAGTTTGTTCTAATACAGACTGTAGCTGTTCCCTTCTCGTGAAATCCTGGTGGGTTTTTTTTTAGTGTTAGGTACTTAGGAAAAGGGGTTTTGCTCTTTCACATCAACATGCCCTGAAAAAACACTGCCAAAAATCAAGTGCTGGTTCCACCAAGTTTTTCTGTCCTCTTGAGGAAGAGTTTTTGGCAACATCTGTACCACGACCTGACAACATCGATCAGGCAGCGTGCACATAACAGAGCATACATCTGGTTTCCCCTAAACCTTTGGCACTACAGCAGAATAGGAAGAGGGATCTGTTATAGGGACCCCATGAGATCGTTGGGTAGCCCAAAGAGCAACCTGTGAAGGCAGTGAGATGTTTCTCCTGTGGCATTGTGTCTCCCTACTGAACACAGCTACCATATGGAACCCTTTACACCTCTCTCTTTGCTCCCGGTAGCAACTGGGGATGAATGTTTCTCACCTGTCAGCATTTGTTAGCTTGATCCATTCACAGGCCCCGTGGGAACTGGCGAGGGATACCGCTGGGTCGTTCACCCATCAGAATTCACCGCCAGCTCTCCCAGACATGCTGATGGATGGGTAGATGGGAGATACCAGATGAGAAATGACAGCTTCCTGCTTCAGCAGCGAGAAAAGATGAGAGCTGGAGAAAGTGGAAACTGATGGTGGGTGAGGGGAACAGAGAGGGGAACGTGGAACAAAACCATCTGAAGCCATCCTTCCCTGAATGCCTTTTCCTGTCTCTGCTTTCCTCCACCCCCTACTTTGTTCTGGTTCTGCACCACTGCAGTCAATAGGAATTTTGCAGTTTTACTAGGGCCAGGATTGAATCTTTGTCTGTCTCTTGCTTTTCATCTGTTTCACTTTTGTTTCTTCCCTTTCAGCATGGAAATTTGTCCATCGATGCACAGCTCAGTAAAGAGCGTAAAGAAAATACCACTTCTTACTTTAGTCTGGTGGGAAGTTCCAACTGCTCCTCATCTCCGAGATGTAACAGAGACGATGTGATTTCCCCTGAAGGCCGGCCCGTGCCTTCCCGTATATTCGGAGCAAGAGGATCCATTGCTCTACTTCCTGACATGGAAAAGGGGGAGCAACTCAGAGTTGATGCCTGAAGGGGGAGCATTCCACTGACCTCCTTTCTTTGGTGAAGGGCAGGGAGAAATGTCACGGTGCCTGCCAAGAATATCCATCTTGTCAGCAGCATCCCCGGCACAGATCCTGCTGGGCCTGACGGGTGCACCCTGTCATGGGCACGTTTAACTGCGACTCGTGTCACAGGAGCTGGAGAAGAGGAGGAGCTGGGAGCAGCGAGGGCATGGGGAGCAAGGCAGTGTTCTTGTGCTGTTGAAACTGTCTAAAGAAAGACAATGTGTTTAATTTTACAGCACCTAACGTCCAAAAGATGTTTACAATTAAGATTTTTAAGCACTAAATTTAACTGAAGGCACATATTTTATGACTGACCCAAATCAAAGTTTTCTTTAATGAGATTTTTTTTAAATTGGAATTAACAGAGCAAACAAAAATTTATTTTGAACCCAAACACATTACAGCATCACCCACTCTGAGAAAGAGGTAAAATGCACAAATACTGTCTAACGAAACCAACAGACATTTTTAAGGTTAATAATCTAATAGATTGCACTTACATTAGGAAACAGCATAGAAAGAAATTGTAGCTCTAACAAAATAATTGATGAGCCTTCCACTGATGTTGGTGAAAAAAGAAGAATGGACAGTAATTTGGGTTTTTGTAAAGAGCATTTAGCATATAGAAAGGAGGCCTGGACATTCTAGAAGGGAGAAATATTTCATATGGGGTGGGATAAAATATGACTTTAAGTCTGTGACAGGAGACAAATGAGTGTCCTATTATGCACACAGACTTGTATTTTTCACTGAATAAAATGCATTTAGAGAGCACTTAGGGAAGCAGGTGCCTGCCCGTAATTGCACACTGGGAACCAAATTTCTGTCCCACACCCACGACAAGGCTTTGTGAGTAACCCTGCTGGGCAGGATTGTTGAATTTACAACGGAGTATGTGAGAGCAGGACTTAGGAGGGCACTTTTGAAGCTGCTTTTCCATTTCCTTTTTGCTCCCAATTCATGCTGGACATTAGTCAGGCTGGATGTTTGCCACCTCTGTCTTATCAGAGATCTGTTTTGACTGTCTCCAAAGCTATGCTGGAGTCACGAAAATCATCCTCCACATCCAGCGTACTTATGGCAACGCTCTGGGCCCAGAAAGGGGCTGTGGTGACAGATGCTCTTCTGACACTCAGAAAGAAAAGTAGCTTTAATTGTCAGTGTTGGGCATAAATGCAGACTAGATGCACCTCAACATTTTCCTGCCTGAGAGATGCTGCTCAAAGCTCCACGAGCTGGCTGACAGTTGTGCATTTAGATTCCTGTGCAGGGTATTGCACTGCACTGCAGTTTAAACCCATCCTAGCTCTGCAGAGTTGGCTTTATAGGCTCTTTCAGCGGTTCACGGACTACATCTGTTTTCACAGGCTGACGTAGGTATGTTGGAAATTACCTGTTTGGCTTCACCTGGATGGCTCTGCCTCCACACCAGTCCTGGGTGCCTGAGAGTAGATCGTTCTCTGGGAGCAGAGGTGAACAAATGAGGGTGAGTGTCCCCAGGGAAGGCGTGATCATGGCTCCGTCCAGCTGAAACCTTCCTTGCGGGGCGGGGGGAGCAAAAAACATCAAATGCAATTTCACTGATCAGATCTGAGATTTTCTCCCTGCCTCTGCTACAATATTGCAGTAGTCTTTTAGAACCTTCAGCCCAATATTCAGCACAGGGGGTAAGACTGACCTGGCTGAGAGAGGAGCAGCTAAATTTTACCAGGGGCCATTCTGCAGAGGATAATCCCTTTGCTCCACTCACTGAAGACCAGGGGGCAGGGAGCTCTGTTCTCCATCTCCTATCACTTACCAGCAAGAAACAGTTTCAAATTCTTGTGGGAACTTTAATGGTCATTGCTCCCCCCAGATGAAAAGTCATATTCATAGAAATAAACAAGCTCAGAAAAAGATGAATGCATCTAGAGCCAGGAAACTGAGGGCACACAAAGAAGGGGGGAAAAACATAGCAAAAATAATTCTGTATATTGCTCAGATACATTTCCCTACACTCTGGAAGTTTTACTGAATCCAAAGTGAACCTTTCTGTATTCTCAGGAGGGATTTGGTTTCTGGCAGGAAATTGAACATCCCTCAATCCTAATCTCAGACACGGGCAATCGCTCTGTCCTTCTCCGACAGCCGGTTGTGTGCTGGGAGCTCACACTCCTTACCTGTCAGGGAAGGAAACTGATGGGTTTATTTACATAGTTGTGTTGCTATTGCTGTTAATTATCTGTAGGCCATCCCTTTTGCACCTCAGGAAACACTCCACCCCTGACTCAAATACTTTCCTAAATTTGTTTATACTGGGGAGAGCAGGGCTGGGGGTATTCAACCTGGATCCACCACCGAGTGACATTGTGACAAAAGCAAACGGACTCGGGGCTGGAATCACTGAACTCAGTTATTTCCTACAGTGAAAGAGCAGGTACAGGGGACATTGTAAAAAGAATTGCCGAGACTCCACTTTGAAAACCCTGCAGCATTTAGGGAAGAGGAGTTCAAACTGGAACAGACCCATAAAAGGGTTACTGGGAGGACTGAGGACAGGGGAGTGGTGAATATTATCAAAGAGGAGCAGACTAGGAAAGCTCAGTTTGTTTAGTCTAGCAAAGGGAGCAGGGATATGGCTGTTTATACTTCCTTTTTAGAACAGGGTGCTACTGAAGTTGAAGGAAACACCAGCACAAGAACAAATGGGTGTAAACTGCCCTTCATGCAGCCCTTTCCTTCTGGGCTGTGTTAGGGGGAGAGCTGACAGCAGGCCAAGGGAGGTGATCCTGCCCCGCTGCTCAGCACTGGTGTCTTGTGTCCAGTTTTAGGCTCCCCAGCAGAAGAAAGATGTGGACTTACTGGACTGAGACCAGTCAGGGCCAGGAGGATGACAAAGGGACCCGGGTAACTCTCCTATGAGGACAGGCTGAGCGATCTGGGGCTGTTCACCCTGGAGGAGATGGCCTGGGGGGATCACATCAACCCTGCAGGGAGGACAGAGCCTGGCTCTTTCCACTTGTGCCCAGTGACAGGACAAAAGGCAACAGACATGAATTGAAACACAGGAGGCTCCTTCTGAACATCAGGAAACACTTTCTCACTGTGAAGGTGACTGAGCCCTGGCACAGGCTGCCCAGAGAGGTGGTGGAGCCTCCCTCCTTGTAGATGCTCAAAAGCCACCTGGACATGGTTCTACACAACTGGCTCTAGGCGGCCCTGCTCAAGCAAAGGGGTTGGACCAGATGATCTCCAGAGGTCCCTGCCAACCTCAGCCTTCCTGTAATTCTCTCTTGGAACACTCTCAAGCTGGAAATGAGTCAACTTCGACCCCCAGAAGAAAGAGTGACCTCTTACACAGAAGACCAGAGGACTGAACATAGTTAATGTTAAGAGTGAGCTTGGTTGTATTAGATGTGATGATAGCAGAGAACCTGTCCTGCTGGCCCTACCAGCCACATGCCACTAGAGAGTCTTTAAACAGCATGGTGATGAGAATAGTTTCTGCTAATGGAAAGAAAAGGAAACAGTTTTGTACTGTTAAAAACGTCAGATCACAGGGTCCCAAAGGAACTGACACCACCTACCTGTGCCTAGCATAACTACTAAGTTAGGATAAACGGGTTGATGCTAAAATGAGATTTATAATTTTTTCTTTCCTCTCCCTTTTCTACTATATACTAGTAGAAATCAGACGCTTCTGCTAAGAAACAACAAACTGCCACAGCTGGTTTGTAGCATTACTTACAATTTAAATCAGCAGGCAGGCCCCAGTGAACCAAGAAAAGGGAACAACCTCTCATTATTCCCCCCACCCGAAAAGCTCTCGCCTTATCATAAAGATGAAGAGGGGCATGTCCAGTGTGCGAGCCTCACTCCAGCACATCCCCGCAGCTCTCCTCGGACCGGGAGCCCCAAATCAAGAGTAAGGGCACTAGTGAGTGAGGAGCCAGTTGACAAACACTGTCCAGAGCACCTCTGGATATCACTCTGCACTTGCGAAGCACCGGCGTGTGCCTCAGCACAGGCAGAAGTGACTCTGCAGCCTCCAAGTCCCTCCAGTTAGCACTGGGAAACTACTCCCAGTCTAACATCCCTGCTCAGCAGGGATGGCTGGGAAAGCTGTAAATACAAACAGCCTGATGAGCAGCAGCAGCCTCTTGGAAGAGGAGAGCATCTTACGAACTCGGTCACCATGCCCTTGCTGGTTTAGTTCCTGCTTCCAGAGAGAAGCTGAACTTTGCTGCCTACCCAGCCTGAGACTTGGAACCCGGGCTCTGCCCCTGGGAGGAGGAGGAGGGTGGGGAGGAAGGAACACATCCACCCAGCTTGCTTACTCAGTAAGATGAGCCAGGAACGTGCTGGCCCAGCCAAAATTCCTCCTTATGCAAGTACTCTTCAGTGATGCCTGCAAATCCACGCTCCAGCCAAATGTGCTTTATCTTCCTGAAGTGTGGAGGAGAGAAGAAGCTCTTGCTTGAACTAGATAGAAAGGAGAGCAGCACGCACTGGGAGGTCAACAAGTAAGGAGGCTGAGTGAGGCAAAGCCTGGAGAGAGGAGGTGGAATTGCAGATGTTAAAACATATGGAAGTCAGCTCAGCACAGATCTTGGATCCGCCTGCTGCTGTCTGTTGAAGTCAACAGCAAGGTTCACATGAGAATCACAGAGTCATTAAGTTGAAGAGATTTCATCAGTGCCCGTGTAAGGTGGAAACAAGTACTGAAGGTGCTAATTAAGGTGCATAGCAAGACGCAAGCTCTTTTATTTAAAAAACAAAACAATCACTCCCCCTCCCAGTTCATCCCAGCCTGAAGAAAACATACCAAATACCATCAGCTCATAGTTAACAACAACAACAAAATTACTAGCAACAGATCCTACTCTCATTTTTAGATTGAAGACTGTAAAGTAGTGCAACCACTGGGCGTCCTTTGTTGTTACACCACTTCAAATTTCATCCTCTTTGATTCCTGGCAAAAAGGCTCGCTCTTTACAGGTGAAAAACCAGAGGCACAGATGGCCCACACAGGCTTCCGAGCTCCAAGTAGTTTTTCTACACCAGTGCTTGACAGGGAAACTCAGACCATTTATAGGACCATCCACAAAATCCAATACAAGAGGACCTCTGGACCACTGGGACCAGTCTGCTGTTAGCGCAGAGAACCACAAAAAAAAGCCAGTGACTTGCAAGTTGGTGCCTCCTGAGTCAGGTTTTTCCCACAGTCACTGTTACAAACAGAGCTGCACTGGGGGAGCCAGGGCAGAAGGGTTCCTAAAACTGTCAGTCTACACAGAGTTTAAATTGTACTAAAGCTTACAGGCCTGGCTCCCAAACACAGTCCCTGAATGACTGAAGTCCCTTCTCACCATTCATATTGTGAGCTGAGGTCTCCTCCCTTCAGTCTGACAGTAGAGATGAAAGGCTGTTTTAGAAAGAACCACAGCAAAGCTAAAACATGGGCAATACCTCCAGGAGATTAATTTTTCTTCTGAAATCAAAGTGGTGTGAACACACACATACAGCACACAGTCGGACTGAGCGACTGCTACTGAGAAACACAGCTCTGGAATGGACGGAACAACTCGCTGGGAAGAACGGGTGAGGGTTGTGCAAAAGCACAAGTAGGAACAACGTGGCTGAATTTCAGGAATCAAAAATCTAGGCTTATCATCATGAAAATGGACTTGAGATTCAAGGTCAACACAAGCAAAAGGGCGAATGTCTCTCGCTTGACACAGATGTTTGAAAAAAATTCAGTTGTGTGGCTTTTATTCCTCCAGTATAAGAAGTACAAGACAGACAAGATTTACTTCTGCTTTCAAGGTAGTACACTTTTTCTAAGTGGGTGGGTTTGGTTTTTCACTTAGTGACACTGACACGGTAGAAATACAAGAAAACGAGTATCAGCTGCATTTTAACAATAACATCATCCAAATACTCAACTGTCTCATGAACATCACAAAATAAATGATAAATAGACCTGTAGCTCTGATCCTGGGCTTGGGGCAACTTCAATTTCACTTTGCCATACTAGAGAAAAAAGGGAGCACTTTTCACCTGGTCCTTAAAAGCCAGCATTCCTCCATCTGAAACCGAACAAAAGTGGGTAACTACCCTGCAACCTGAGAAATCCTTTCAGTCTCCTTGGGATCTAGAACCTGCAGTGAGTCTCTGCCACAATAAAAACACTGTAATTTTCTTGAGCTGTTGCCTAAGACCAACAACCTCCTTTTCAGGATCTGCAAGAGCAGTTCAGGTGTAAGGTCTCCACTGGTGCCAGTCCAGAGTTGAGTCCTGCCCCAAGATCGTTGGTTACTGAGCAACCACATGCCCCAGAAGGGAGGTGTGGTACCAATCCACTTAGCCTGATGGATTCTTAGGAGCCAGGCAAGGGTTCGGTACGTTGCATAGAAAAAAGTAAGCCAAGTAAGAAAACCTAAACCACCACACTACATTTGCTTCATTTCTGATGTTGGCAATTAGTAATTAGTTACAATACATTCTAAACATGGGCAGGGCTTTCAGCATGAAAAAAAAAACCCAAACCCAAACAAAGCAGCATTCCCCAAAATTGTCACAATAAAGCCTGCTGCAAAGACTTCTCCAGGGCAAACCTCTGCACTAGCTTGAATCTACCTGACTTCAAGCCCAGTCCTGCAGCATTTCTTGCTGTGGACAATTCCATTTGCAGTAGTCATGGCTGCAGAGATAAACTCCTGATGACAGAACAAGTCTCAACTCAAGTCACTTTAACAAACAATAAGGATAGAAAAAGACTAATACATGTATTTAAAATACTTCTGGCTCCATCCTATCATGGCAGAAGTTGGTGCAGAACTCACCGAAGAGCTCTATTTCCTACCTACCTAAGGACTGACGAATAAGGGAGCCAGGCACAGCCTTTCCCTATGAAGATGATTATAAATTTTTAATACTTAATCTGACTCTTTTTGATAGATTTCTTACACGGATATCTTTAATACCATTAAATTTCTTCTCACATTAGCTCCTTAGTCTGTGATAATAAAAGACACAATTGCTCTTTGTTTCTTACTTTCAATACAGGTCAGTAGTTACTAAATACTGGTTAATACTGACTAAATTCCAGTCCATATGATTCAGGAAATAATGTTAGGCAAGCATTAATGCTTTCATATGTTGGTTGTTTTTATCTGTGATGACATGTGTGCTAGTTCTTTCAAGACCATCATCTTATTATTAGAAGTTTTAAAAACAAGCTTTGATAAAGAACATGTATTTTTCTTTTCTTTTTTTACATCTTAATTTTTTTCAAATTCTTCCATTTTCTCAGCTATAATTTTCTTTCTCTAATCCTATATCCTGCTTAAAATTGCCTGCCTTTATTCTCTCCGAAGCATATATTTAGAGTATTTTACATGGTTTACAGAATCTTCTGCCTAGCAATATTTTCCTGATTCAAAAAGCAATATATTCCATGAAAGCAGAATTTGTTCTCACTGCCCATATAGTGACCCACTTGTGCTCACCCAACTCACTGCCCAGCTGTGAGCAAACAAAAATTGCCTGCATTAAGAGGGACCTTTAGAAAAATGCCATAGCTGCATTTATTCATCTGTAGGGAGCATACTCCCCTAAAATGTTGTTTGCTCAAAAACTTCATCTCCCACAGATTTTTGCTACAAATGCAGAGCTGGAAGTAAAAGATAGCTCTCCTAAGGATTACCTTCTGAAAAGTGCCTCACTGTGGCTGGGAAATCTGTTGAAATGGAAGTTATTCCCCTGGCAGAGGCCAACACTAGTCAAAAGGCGACGACCTTTATCGTCTCGTCCATTTTCCAGGCTGAAATGCTTCACCTCTCAAGAATGTGTTCCCTTTACTGGAAGGATGGGTGTGCTCTGTGCTCTGACTTGGTGAAGCTCACCCTCTGCTTAAGACACAAACACCTTTTGTTAAGTTTTTCTCCTTTTTGGAGTCGGTCTCTTCCCCTCCTTTCTATTCTCAACAGATGAGTAACTTGATCACTGCAATGGGGCTTCAGGGCAGTGCACCTCCTTTTACAGAGCCCTTCAAAACTCTGAAACCACACGACTTTGTGGAGCACACTGGAAGCAATTATCTAGGAATACATTGTGGTTTAGAAAAGTATTCATTTCCATGATTTGTAGGAAACACCCAAGGAATTAATAATAATAAGATCACCAGGAAAATGTCAAAACTTCCAAAAATCACAGAATCTCAGAAAGCTTAGGGTTGGAAGGGACCTCTAGAGATGACCTAGTCCAACCCCCCTGCTAAAGCAGGATTGTCTAGAGCACATTACAGGGGATTGTGTCCAGGAGGGTTCTGAAAGTCTCCAGAGAAGGAGACTCCACGACCTCTCTGGGCAGCCTGCTGCAGAGCTCTGGCACCCTCACAGGAAAGAAAGAACGGCAACTCCCAGACAAAAGGATAATTAAGCACAGACTCTCCCTGCCTTCTTAAGGCACCAACCTTGTAATAGGAAATGTAAGATCCAGTCTCAAGTCTGCCAAAGGCTTCTCTTGATTCGCAGCTCTCCCGTCTGCAGCTGCGGGGCCAGGACATTTTTACTGTGTTTGCCTCAAAGAGGCTGGGCTGCCAAGTTCAAAAATATCTGTAAATCTCTTGGAAAGCAGTGGTGAAAAAAGGGCCTAAGTGCAATGCATCAGCTGCTCACTGAGAACCAGCTCTGAGGCTGCCCAGGAGAATCAAGACAGTGATAGTAAGGAAGCACTCTGGAGAAAGCTGGAATGTTTATGTAACAGTATCAAACAGAAACATGTTATTAGCAGATTAGTTGAGATCATGAAGTTGAAAATGTGATGTGGGATGGAGGCATGGTCAGTGTCTGCTTTGATGGAGAAACACAGATCTGGTAAATACTCCTTTGCCCCACACCGATACGTGACCCACAGCAGCACATGGCAGAGGGAAAACTACTGGGCTGCTCTTTGGTTTGATGTATTTCAAGTTTAAAGATGTACATGGTTTATACATTTGGAATTTTCAGATGCAAGTAGTGATAATAATTCCCCATTACTTTCAGCAGCATAAAGGGTTTGCTGAAGAGGAACCAAGCAGGCAGCACATGTGCTCAGCTCACCTCCAGCGGGGCTGGGGTGACAGCCGGGCACTGCCTGGTAGGCAGAGCAATGCCTTATTTTGGGTCTGCCTGCCCTGTTCCTCTATTTGCAGTCAGTGGCTCCACATGTGACATGACAAATTTTGAATTCTTTTGGCAATTGTGAACTCTGTACACACCTCTTTTGGATGATCTCTACTTTGTTTCTAGGGCTTTGTTCGTACCTTTGTGCTGGCCCGGCAGCCTTCACATCAAGCTAAAGCAAGGTCAGGAGAAAGCCCCTCGGATTGCTGGGGCTAGACATTATTCCACCTGGATGATCCTGCATTCAGATAGAAGCACTTTTGGACACAGCTGACCAAGCCAAGAGAGCCTGCTGCATAGGAGGAGCTGGCAGCTCAAAAAACAGTTGCTGGGGCTGGACAGGGCTGCAAGAAACGGCACGACTGACCTGGTAAGAAGGTTCCAAAAGGCAATCTCTTAGGAGTCACTTCCTACCAGACTTTTCTAGAGTAGCACAGTGGATTCTATACAGAGGCTTCTGGTGCACTTCTAGGGGAATTGAAGGTAACGAGGGGAGAAAATCCTACTATCGGTACATTTAAACTGTCTACAGGCCTTAGGCACTTGCTGCTTTCTGAATGACCTGTCATCCTCCTGAGATGTTGGAATGAAGTGTGAGGTTTAGGAATTATCTGAAAAATCTGTCTATTTTTGCTTTAGTTACATTACACTTCTGTGGAGACAAGCTGGGACTCACAGGGGACTTGTAAACTACAGGGACAGGTCTCTCAGAAGAGTAAGAAAAAAAAGCCCTGAACACTGGAGAGAAGAAATAAAGGCAAATTCCTCCTGTGCAGGGTGGCACAGCACTGCAACCCACGGTCCCAGAGGAGGAAGCCGCTTTTCTGTCTCCTTTCAGAAAGGAAAGGACTCCTCAGTTCAAGGCCATCATTTTGATGGACCTGGCTCTATAAAACTCTTAGCGGTATCAGGGCTGGACAAAACAGGAGGTCCCCTCTTCACCTGCGATCGGTCCATGTCAAAAGATGCTATGGTGGGGTTACGTCCACGCTTTGTGAAAATATAAATATCCAACAGATGTGCACAGCAATGTGGCTGGAGGGCACAGGCAGATGGTCAAAGGGACAATGGCCAAAATGAAGTAAATTTTACCTTTTTTTTCCTCCCTGTATCTCTTTCTTCTTTTTATTCATCAATCTGAAAAAAAAAAAAAAGATTATATTCTTTACCTAAAATTATTTGGTTAGCAAGCAAAACAAAAAATAGATATGTTCCAGGACACAATTTCAATACACGTTTCTGAAATTCCCCCACCTCCTTCATTCCTAAACACTGTAAATATATCCTGGTATATTTATATGCAAGGACAGCAACCTGAGATCAGTGCTTAAAAATAAACCAAACAGGAATTGCACAACAGACACCAATCTATAGTAGGGGCTGGGGAGATGACACTAGGAGAATACTATCCATTATATTTGTTTGGTTTTAAACCAAATTGTTAAAGCATGAGGTGCGGAAGGTTACGCAAAGTTTAGTTTAGGGTTGTTATTGTGTTGGTTTTTTTAATAAATGCAATGGCAATTATCACTGAAGCCTGGAGAAGGCTTTGGGAGGGAGACTTTACTGTGGCCTTTCAATACTTAAAGGAGGCCTATAAGAAAGATGGGGACAATCTTTTTAGCAGGGCCTGTTGGGACAGGACAAGGGGTGATGGTTTAAACTAAAAGAGGGGCAATTTAGACTGGAGAGAAGGAAAAAACGTTTTACACCGAGGGTGGCGAGACCCTGGCCCGAGTTGCCCCGAGAGGTGTTTGCTGCCCCATCCCTGGCACCATTCCAGGGGAGGTTGGGCCGGGGCTCTGAGCAACCTGCTCTAGTTGCAGATGTCCCTGCTCCCTGCAGGGGGAGTGGATGAGATGTCCTTGAAATGCCCCTTCTGACCCAACCCATTCTGTCATTCTATAAAGCAACGAGACATAGTCCCACCTTACTTTCTAGATGAAAAGGCCATCGGCTCTTTTCCAAACACAAGCACACTTCTAGCGAACCCCCTTTGAACACACCTGATCAGTCCCCAAAAGCATCACCTACCTACTGATAACAGATCAAGTCCAGGCCCCTTGCTCTTTCATTCTGATGAAATCCGTGACTAAATTCCAACAGATTCACAGAGGGGCAGGAGCAGTACACATCCCCAGAGCCTTTGAAAAACAGATGGTGTAAAGGTATCATCCTGAAGGCAACGGATTCTACAGCAGCTATAGGGGAAATGGGCATATATGTGTAAAGGAAGAGGCAAGAGTAAGTAAAAACGACAACGGCATTTTAGTGTGTTCTCAGCATATTGGTGGATCTCTGTCTCCCAGTATCTCTTAAATTCTCCTGTGTGACAAAAGAAAGACTTCAAGTTTACTGCTGCATTTTCCCTTACAGGCTGAAGAAACTCCGAATTTTTAATAAGTGGTTCTTCATGGTTTCTCAATTTAGGCACCTGCATCAAATGACTAATGACAGACTGTCCCGGTTTCTTTGAGGCTGTGCTGTACAACATGGAGCATTGAACTTTACAGTAAAAGGAAAGCAGCTGCATCATTCACAGAAAAAAAATCCACATTTGCCTTCAGGAGGTAGGGAAAGCAGAGACAGCAGGAGGTGGCACACAGCAAACCAGGCAGAACAAAGGCACAACATTTATTTTGCTTACAACCCCAAAGATCAAGTGATTTCTAGGCATATAACAAAGGAGACAAGAGCAGAATGGGCAACAATGGGAATTTTTGTAGATTTTAGAACAGCAGGAGTCAAATATCTGAAAATCGGCACTTCGGCTGCTGGAAAGCTGCCAACAGAGCCGTTGGCACCAGGAAACTTGCCCATCCATGAGCTCAGTAGCAAAACCAAGAAGGTGTGAGGAGATGAAAGCTCACAGCCTGCCCTTCCCAGGAAGCGCTATCATGATATACAATATATTAACGACGTACGGCACTGACAGCTTGCACACGTTTTGGAGCACAGCAGCTCCCCAGAGGAAGTGCTATCTCATTGGTTTTATATCCCTCAAAGACAGATGTCTCCTTGGCCCTTAGGAAGGAATATGTAACCCAGGGGGCTGCTTCTCCAAGTAAATTTCCTTCCTGACCCCTCCAGAGGGCTCCTGCCCAGGGCCACACATCTCCTACTTAGAAACAGCCAAGGAGCATTTCTGGTCCCAACAAAGGCACTTACAGTGGAGCCTGGCAGGAAAGGAAGTTGGGAGTGACCAAATGTGCAGGTCCATACATTTTTAAGCCACCACAAATGTCCCTACAACAACCTTAGAAGGACATCTCCAAATAAAAGAAGAAAACATTTAACGGGCGACTGCAAAAGAGAAACTGGAGTGTAACAGAGAAACCCAGGATAAAAAGATACAAGGAGTTTTCACTAAATTATTCAATATAGGAGTAAGCAAATCACACTTTATTGGCAGGTCATTGTTCAATTAACCTTTACAAAGAGCTGCATTTAATAGATTTGTTTTGTTTATATAAATGTTAACATAAACCAGATTTAATACATTGGCTGAATTACAGGGCTGAAGTGCTCCAGCTTCAAGTAAGTAAGTATTCGGTAAATCACTGGTGGGTGCAGAAATACAAGCAGTGATTAAATGCCCTAAAATCAGACCAAGAGGCAGATTAAAAATTTACTGATAAAAAGATCACTTGTGAATTTCAAATTATGGTAATTCATATTAATGATTTCAGTGACTAAAGAAATGACGCCAAAAGTTTTATGCCATTTTAACGTACTTGTCTCTGCCTCGGACAGCAATTATATTTATATCAAACTCCCTTCTAACGCTGAACCACCCAAGTAATCATTTTAGAAGCAGGTAAATGGCTAAAAATGCAGCAGTGACTTCTAGTGGGGGTGTCAGATCCTTCTCAAAACAATTCAGATATACCTTAATTTCCACGGTGCAATAAGGCAACAGAACTCGTCTTCACAGGGAAACTGTTTTCAAGAAAAATACAAACTGATATAAACCTGCTGTGTATCCCAATTAAAAAACTTAATTTAAAAGCTAGGAAAAGACATGAAGCTTAGGGTCTCCCTTCTCTGTTACTTCTCACCAACCTATCAGTTGAATGTCACAGTTCGGGGTGCAAAAGTACCATGTTAGTGACAAGACAGAGGCCAACGGTACCAGAGACCTCCCAAGTGTAGCTGTGTTACCAGCACGGCCAACTCAATTTTATCTATGCAGAAGTACTTGTAGTCTGAACACAAATACTCCAAAGGGCTTGTAGGGAAAGCTGCCCATGCTGGTAGCCACACACCAAATTATCTCTAGGTAAGACACAGACTTGTGCATTATACAGGAAGACCAAGTGCTCCAGTACCATCCTAATAAAGGTGGGAATAAACTAGCACAGAAAGAGTGCTCCCAGAAGCCTGTTTCCCCAGTATGGAAAAAATAGGCTTTGAGCACCAATTCACTTCACGTAACTCACTCATCAGTGGCAGCTCCTCCATCACAACGATCTTAGCTGGATTCAGGTGACCTTGAACTGAAGTTTCCATTTCTCCTACCATTTCGTCAAACCAGTCTCTTTTCTTGCGCAGAAATCCTGGAAACAGAAACTCTGTCACTCTCCTGAGTGCTTAACAAATACTGGTGAAAACTACTTGCTGGGAAATGTAAATAAATGCATCACTTTCTCTCCCAGGTTCCAGTCTTTGATTGCTCCATTCCAAATGCTGTTGTTACTACGTGTCAAAAAGTGCAAAAAACATTTGGTTGTCCTGGCATTGAATAGTTTTAAACTGCCAAACTGTTTGTTTGATTCTTTGCTGACTACAGCCTGCAACAGCCAGGGCTTCTTCCCCAGCCAGGCAAGACACTGGACGTGCAGGACGCACAGCACGTTGGCCAAAGAGGGCAATTTCATTTAAAGCCTAGAAAATGCCTCTTCCCTACATGCCTAACACCAGAACTTCATGTGCTTTGTGGCCAAAAGCAGCTTGAACCTATAGCAGGAAGCATCTAAGCCCATTCAGGTGGAGCTATATATTTTTATTGAATGATCACCGCTGTCTAAAACGACGAGCGAATTGTTTGCTGTGTAAGTCAGTCCCACAGGGTAAGAAAGCCCGTGGCTAATTAGAGGGTTAAAGATGGGAAACTCCTCAGGTTTCCCTAAGCATATTACAGCCTGGCTACCGACATCCGTTACTATAACACGGCCCTCTTGGTCAAAGGCCACAGCCGTAGTATATATTTTGGAGGGGAAAAGGAGGTTCAGACCGAAGCTATCCATCTGACCGATGAGATCCATCTCCGCACTGAATATTTTCACTCGGGTGCTGCCGCTGTTCAGTTCTTGAGCTTTCAGGTGCTCTATCACCACCACAGCCCCCGAGGTCTGGGAGACTGCAACCCCTCTTGGGCTGATCAGCTGAGACCAGATCATCTGACACTTCTTTAATTTCCCCGTCTTGAAGTCGGCCGTCAAGCGGTACAGAGCTCCCGCCTCCGAGTCGGTCACGATTACTTCGCTGTCGGGGGTGGCATCCAAACCCCAGGGCAAACAGAACCCTTCCCGAAGAGCCAGGACCCCCTTTCCCTCAAAATCAAAGGCCTTCACGGAGCGATCCCCGCCATCGGTGACCACCACGTGCCCGTCCGACGTGATCGTCACATCAAGCGGGTACTTGAGATCGTTGCCCGCGTCCCCCCGCTCCCCAAACCGCTGCAAGCAGAATCCGCTCGGGCTAAAGACGTGGATCCTCTTCTTGCCGTCGTGTGCCACCGCCAAGCGCCCCGATCTCCGGCAGGACGCTACCCCAGTGGGGTTGACCAGCGATCCCCAGCCTCCCAGGGACAACCGGAGCTCGAAGCCCGCGGGGACCGACCCGGCCGCCCTTCCATCGTTCCTCCCTAAGGCCGAGGAGACGCTGCCGCCGTCGGGCCCCAGAAGCTCCAGCAGCTGCAAGAGCGGCAAACAATCGCTGGTCTCGGCCGAACCGCAGGCCCGCCGGCAGAAGGGACATTCCAAACGCCGTCGCTCGGGGCCGCCCAGAGCCCACACGCAACCCTGACAGAGGACGTGCCCGCAAAGCAGATTCCGCGGCCGCCTCTGCCCGGCGGGGCCGTACCGTTCGAAACACACCCGGCACTCCAGCAAGTTCAGCTCCGCCTCGTCCTCTGCAGCGGCCGCCATTCCCGCTGCGCTGAGGGGGCTGAGGCGGGGCGGGCTCTGCCTGTGGGCGAACTGAGGCGTCTCGGCGCGGCCCGGGAGGGCGGAGAGATGCTGCCGNGGGTAGGAAGGGATCTTAAAGGTCATCGAACTCTCTGAAGGGAGCAGGGATATCTGCAACTAGAGCAGGTTGCTGAAAGCCCCATGCAACCTCCCTTGGAATGGTTCCAGGGATGGGGCAGCGACCACCTCTCTAGGCAAACTGTGCCTCACTATAAAAAATTCCTTCCTAATATCTAAATCTATTCTTCTTCCATTTAAAACCATTACTCCCATCCTATCACTCCACTTCCTGATACAGAGTCCCTCCCCATCTTTCCTGTAGTCCTCTTTTTAACTACTGGAAGGCCACAATGAGGTCTCTCCGGTGCTTTTTCTTCTCCAGGCTGAACAACCCCACAACTCTCTCAGCCTGGCCTCACAGGGGAGGCGCTCCAGCCCCCAACCATCCTTGTGATCACAGAATCACAGAATATCAGGTTGGAACTGTTCTCAAGGATCAACCTTTGGTCTTCCTCTAGACGTGTTCAAGCAGGTCCACGTCTTTCCTAAACTCACAGGATTTCTCTTGCTGTTCTAGGAAGCTTTTGGAAATGAAATGAAAATATTGACATGAATCACTAGCAGCCAATTTTTCCAAACAGGTGATTACAAACATCTCATAAGGTGCACGGACAGCACGTGCTCGTTCCGCAAGGTGCATCGACAGTGTATTCTCAGAGTAACTGCACAGCATACACAAGGCAGAGCCACCTTACACATCCTAAAATGGTTTGTCTGGCACATGGCATCGCTCTGGCCGGGCTGTCACATACCTGGGAATCCCGGCAGGACGTCACTGAGCGTGCAGCAGCCTCGTGCCAAGCACTGGGACTTTCTCGTGGCTATTGCATATCTGCAAACCTGGGATAAACTTCAGCAGCTCTCACGCTGCACCTGGAAAAAAATTCTAGGTCAAGAGGAAGGAGAGGCTTTAACTTGCAGTTAGCTGCAGTACTGGCCAAAAGTTAAAACATGAAAGCTAGCAGTTCCCAGCTTACACTGGCTCTGTCCTTTCTTCTGTCAACCCTGCGTTGAAGTGCTGGTAGCTACAAGCAATACCCAGAGTTGTAACATTGGGGACTGCTGTGCTACAATCAGACCCACATACAGCTCTAGGACTGTAACACTCAAAAGCTCCATGGCTTTTACTCGTCTTCTGCTCCTGGTGAATTATAATACACTACATTGCAATTGTACCTTTCCAGTGTTTCTTAAAATAAGCTGCCAAGGGGAGCAGGCCAGGGCAAGAAAGGGTTTGGAGAGCTCCAAGTGTTGTAATTTTTTTAAGTTGCAGTAGTATCCATATGGAAGCGACAGAAGATCCACAGAGGAAGGTCTGTGTTCAGATGAACACACAGCAGCTCTGCAGGCTTCCTTTGAACCCTCTCACCCTACGAGCCCCATCCCAGTTTGCCTGCTCAGGTGGTCTGCAGGGAGGGAGCAGCACAAGCAGAAGCATCTGCAGGGACATTTTCTCCCCGTACTCTCTCGTTTATTGCCATCCGGTTCGCTTCCCTCCTCTCCTTCCTGCTGGATGGTGGCTCCCCCTTGGCGGCTGCTGCCAAGTGCTCCCGCTCACTCACTGCCAGCTCCTCCCTTGCCTTGTAATCACGACTAACGGGGACGGAGAGAAGCAATCCGTGCCAGCTTCCCGCTCTGCTGGCCCAGCTGCCCAGTCTGGTACGAGGCCACCATCGAAGGAAACAGCCTTGGAAGAGTGACTGCCATTGCTCCCCAGGCTGCCAGCCGATGAGGCTGACCCACAGCGTGCCGGGCAGACACCGTTGACTGGCAACAGCCAAAAAAAGGAACAGGAACGTTGCTTTTCTCCAGCTCTGATGATTTGAATTGACACAGAAGATACACTTTAAAAACACTTGTTTGTGCATGGAGTTTAAGAGAAGCTATGCGCATCTCAAAGCAGGGAAGGCAGTTTTTTTGAGAGCTGACCTGGTAAGCAACATCATGGAATCGTAGAATCCTAGAATGGCAGGGGTTGGAAGGGACCTCTGGAGATCATCAAGTCCAACTCCCCTGCCAGAGCGGGATCACCCAGAGCAGGCCACACAGGAACAGATCCAGGTAGACACAAATGTTCCACAGGCATTTATTTGTGTGCTGAAGCCTGCTTCAAGAGTGCCCCAAAACATGCCTCATTTTAAAAAGTGAGATAAAAACAAAAGCAAGATGTGAGGTAAGTTATTTTAACTAATTTTAATCAAGTTACCAACTTTAGTATATACAGCACCTCCAGAAAATAATCCAGTCCCCATTGCCTGTGTCTGTCTGAGAAGTCATCAACTTTTTGAAGACACTTAATTTCACAGTTGTTCCCTGAAAGGGAGGAAAGAGGAACAAATTACCCAATGATTAGTCACTGAAAAAAAGCAAATTGTCAGGGGGAAAAAAGAAAAAAGAAAAGTAATCTTATTCACAGATTTCCTCACAGTCCCTAACACTGTGACATAAATGCACTCAGGAAAACTTACCTGTCTCTTTTGCATTGGGATGCAACGTCCATGCCACTCACTGCACACAGACTGCAGGGGTCTCAGAGAGTGGTAAATTTAAAAGAAGTGCAATACCCAAGCCTATCAGGAGGAACTTTTAAAATTAAATTCCTGCCACAATTTTGAGTTTTGTTATTTTGACGGATTCGAGTTGCACATGTAGCATTTTCTGCACGTGGCGTGTTACTTCTCTTTGGCTACAAAAGTGCAGCAGAAACCATAGAACTGGCATGAAAAGGCCTTGTAGTAAAACCAGCTGGTGATGAGGTGCAGAGATAAACTGGTCAAATGGGACTAGGGCTGCAGCTACGAGATCACTGAGTGCAGTGTGAACCCTGGGAGAATGAAGAGGCCAAAGGGAAGAAAGAGACAGGATTTGTCTCTTAGGTTTTCTTCTCAACTTTTGAAGAGCTAAAAATTTTCCTGTGGCAAAATCTCTGTGGCTAAATGGTATTTATTTTCCCTATTATTTTTCCATGGCTCCGCCCCTCAGACAAGAAGCGAATGACTCTCTATCACTTGTCACAGGGCGAGGCAGAAACACAGAAACACCTTTAAGCGGTTTGGAAAAAATTCCTAAGGGTTAGCTGAAATATCACTTACCAAACAAGCTTTTAATTTCAGATTCAGGAACATAAAATGGTGGGCCTGAAAGAAAGTGGGGAAGCTGATCAGAGAGACAACATGGGAAAGAGATAAACATTTACACTGCAGCAGGAGATCCAGCCCCATCCCTCCCAGCACCTGGCCCACCATCCGGCCCCAGTGTGTAGCACCATGTGCAGGAACCAGGAACCACCACATCTAAGATCTCGTGGCACAATGGTGAACCACCAGACAGCTTCAGGTGCTGCTGCTGCATCATCTCCAGGTGTAGCCAGGGCAGCCACATTGTCAGAAGTCATCCATGCGCCGTGGATACGACCGCTCTCAGTGCGCTGTGTGAATCTGCCCTACAATCTCGTTATCGTACAATGGCATAATTAAAGCTAAAAGCTGAATAATGCAAGAGGGAGAGCAATGAATTAAATTGTTGTTGCTTATGATAACAAGACCTGGTTTTTTTCAGGGATAATTATGCTGAAGAGTCCCAAAGCATCAAGTTGATAATTAACAGAAAAAAAATCTTTTAAAATGCCTCAGACTTTGGTTTGTAGTGAAAGTTATAAACGGAAAAAGTCCTGTACGATTTTACAGAATTTCATCACTTCCAAGCATGTTCAGACCAGGGTAGTGGCTGGGAGAGAGGCAGGAGGTGGGAAGCACGTTGGGTTGCAAGTATTGGGATGACAAAGTTCTTGGTAAACAATATTCCTGCCAGTGCTTTAAGCTCCCTAGGCCAGCCAGGATGTTACTCTAAGCATTCTCTCTTCCAGCTTCATTGTCACAGCCACACTTCCAGTTTCAATTCTACAGTTAATATATTGTGTCTGTCCTCCACTTAGCCTTAGAGAACGGAAACTTAGCCTCAAGTTTGGTTAAAATTTTTCACATGTGGTTGTATTGGTGTGATCAGCTGACAAAGTTATACTGATAAAAAAAATGGGGAAGATGTTAACGTATCTATGCACAACTTGTATTAAAGCATGAAAATCAAACCATGAACAGTGCAAAGTTCTCACCTTTGTGTTTGTTCGGATCATATGAAACCGTAACGAGGAGATAAGAAGAATTTTTCTCCATTAAGGTGATCATCAAACTGACATAGCTAAAAGTAGAAAGTTATACTTTATTATTTCGGAACTGTACAAATATTCAAGCCCAGCATTCAAAATATTCACCAACGAGGCAACATGTATTTCTCTGTAGAGACAACCTGAACTGAACTGCACAGAAACTAAGCAAAGCTCAGTTTGAATTTCATCAGCCTGAAATTCATGCTGCACATGAAACGCCTCAAATAAAGGTTCCTGTTCACTCCTCATAAACGAGCATTTATCTTTTTCACGTATTCATCTCAAAACTACCAGACAAAACATAGTATTCATCTGTCACAGTTTAGAATACCATACAAGACCGATACTTTTAAATCATTCTGAATGCAAGATTATGTATCTAATTAAAAAATCCCGGGGGTAGGATCACACTACATTGGGTTGGCTACAGACAAGAATGAATAATTGGAATAAAGGGAAGTGAGGGGACAAAGAACAGAAAGAGGAGGAGGGGATGGCGTGAAAAGGAAATAATAAAATTCAGATGAGATTTGCAGCTCTACTTCTGCTGGTTTGGAACAAACCACATATCCCACCAAGAGGCTGGGCAGCTTCTTGAAGGAAGCTCACAAATCTAGAGCACAGCACTCTGCCACTGCAGCTGAAGAACCTACACAAGTTCTTCTCTTGCGGTAGAGAAGAACTTGTGTAGGTTCTTTAAATGAAAGAGGACTCATGGAGAAGTGGCAGGAGGAAAAACATGTCACTGCAGTACATTAAAGACAATAACAAAGCAAATTTACTAACCGTTGTCTGTCGCGTGGATTCACAGCTACGAGAGCTCCTCTGTCCCAAAACCCATCAAACTTGCCAACTATTGAGCTACAAGGAGATGAGGAAAAAGCTTAAAACCACAAAAAAAGGCACCTTCATCTCTATTCAGATACTTCTGAGAAGTCAGAAGGATTCTCCAACTAGCTATGAAGATTCCCCACTACCTTTTCGTTAGGGTCCTGCATTTTCATGATCCAAAGCAGTATGATGTGGAACCCAAGAAATCCCCTGGTACACGGTCCTGGAGCAATACCTGAAATTGCTCAGCATTTCTCCGTAATTAGGGGGTGCTGAGACAAGGTGAGGAGGAAGGAAAGCAGCAGAAACACATTTAGGCTACAAATCTGGGGTTTTTGGCAATCACATCCTACCGTGACCCTTAGGGCAGCACGAACATGCACTCAGTAGTTCTTGGGCCCCTGCTAAAACCCACATATGATTTCAAGTGCAGGGTGAGGATGGTGCCTCGTTGCCTTACCGTCATTGAGTTCAGCACACCAAACAATTCCAGACACCCCAAAGCCCAGCTATGTGCCCAGGATAGTTGGCTTCAGCTTGTGATTTGTTTAATGTTAGAAAAGCTGAGCTGCACTGCTGCTTGCCTCAGTCTAACATCACCACAGACATTATTTTTGGTCCTGGATGTGCTGGCAGATGGTTTCAGGGACCTCCCAAAACCTGCAAACGGCCAAGACCATTGGGAAGTGCCTGTATTGAAAAGTGGTGAGAGCAGTTAAGATGACACTAGAGATGAGGATATTTAGGGGGGAAGGAAAAGCCTTATTTCTGGTAATTAATAAAACAAGAATTTAAAGAGTAAGGTAATCATAACATGAATTGCAACATTTTAAAGAAAGTCTAAAATAAGTTTACATAGTGAGAAAAAAACGGTATGGAATTGTACAATACCTTTCTGCCTACAAGGTTTTTTCTTCTCACTTTTACCCTTCTTATTGTCCCCACCATCCACCGACAGGGAGTAGGCAAGTGGGTGAAGTGGGTTGTGTGGTGCTTAGTTGTCAGCTGGGGCTAAACCACAACAACCTCTTCTCTCGTCCTGCTGCTCATTTCATTGCAACAGCACTGCTAAGCTAAGCATTTAACCTAGAAGCTGATCCTCTATTTCCCACTCTGCTGTGATGAGACAAGATAACTCTTTTAAGTCCTTTTAAGTCCCAAACTTACTTCTTCTAAGTTTGCCAAGACTGAGCGTCTAATTTAAATAACCAGCCTTTTAAATGAAAGGAAATTTTCAAAGAAACAGTTAAACATGCAATGGGCACATGGGGGACAAATCAAAGTCTAGTGGGGAGGTGACAAACTTAACCTTCTGATGGTTGAAGGTTGTTCTCTTTGCATAGCTGAGTCTGTGGTGTGACCTTAGGCAAGCTCCTGAAGTTTTTTGCACTTGGTTTTCCTTCCCAACTCTAATCTGGTCTAACAGGAATGGTGGTGGTGGTTTCATACAGGCAATTCATGTATTTTACTCCCCACTGATTTCATCAGGGCCTACAGACATCAAAAGCTGCAGGCAGCCTCATGCTGTGGCATTCCCCCAGTCCTGGTCTTCTGGTTGCCCAGATCTCAGGACCTGCTGAGCATCTGGGTGCTCCCTGCCCGTCTGCACGTCCAATTTCCTCCTGAGGAGAACCAAGCTGTGAGAAAAAAAGTACACGGCTGTCTTGGAGGAACCTAACGTGTTAGGAAGTGCTCCTCTGGGGTATACCTTTCACTGAATCACCATCCAATTTTTTAGCCCTACATTATTTCCTTCTACAAGTTTATATGATCTGTGGAATGAGAGATCATAGTCTGGGTACTACTTACTACACTCTTACACGTAAAGCAGAAATTCCCATATGTGCAGAAATCCCACTGGATTTAAACAGTAAAATTCTTAATTTCTATAATTGCATACGTTTGGTAGTTTCCTGAATGCAATTTTAATTTTTTTTTTAAAGTCTTGCAGCTATAATTGCATTAGGAGGTACAACGGTTGCGTAATGCAACTGTTTTACATATGTCCCAGAGTTCCCACCACGAGCAGTAATTCCTGTTACTCTTTAACTAGAGACAGCCTTTGAAATGTCTCATTCTGACAAAGGTCAGGAGCACATCTGAGTTCTGCTCTAATGAGTGCTGGGCTAATGGAGATCAAAAGGATTTGTTAACAGGCCAGCCTCAGCAAGAGAGAAATAAGTTTAATTTCCATAATTACTGGGTAATTAATCAAATCGTCTGCGCATAGAAACTAGAAGAGCATGTGCATTTTTCTAGTCACAGGTATCTGCTGACTGCTGTAGAGAACGCAGTTCATACCTCCACCATTACTGCACCCAGTATAGAACCAGGCATCCAGAATGGGTAGCTGCCAATTCATTTCGAGGATGACAAATTATGTACTGGACCCAGCAACATGCACAGAAAATATATACCACCATGCTACTTCCTATAAAACTAAGAGCTGAATTTTTCAAAAATGGCTGAGAAGAAGCTTAAGCAATCCCTGGGCAATTTGTCAATCCTCAGCAAGAAGGATTTACAGGGATCTACACAGAGCAAGTAGCAACACTGCAGGGGCAAGGTGGGGAGGAAACCAGGCAGCGTCTACAGAGCCCTGTTCCTATAGAGCCTGTCTGCTCCAAGGCACTCACTTTGCAGAGCTACTTACAGACACACTATTCAAACCAACTGGAGTCAGCTGCACCAGCACAACTCCTAGCTACACTCTATTGTCTAAAAGACTTTGGACTCTAGGAATGACTACTCCTTTTTTTCTAGTTTATGCAGATGAAAAACAACAACAACAACAAAAGGATCTGGTGTCCTAAACTACCTATTATGTCATCCAAGTAAAGATAAAGACGTGACCTCCTCCTCCTCCTTATTGAACAGCCATTGAACAAATCCTTGTTTCTGACAGTTGCTTGTAGGAAAATCAAACACACAAAACTTCAAAACATCTAGGGAAAATCACCTCTGAGTAAGAACTGCAAGAGGAGAGAACTACAGTGCAGGACTCTGGGCACCTTCAGCTTCCTACAAGGTACATTACAAAACCAGAAACAGCACCAGCTACCCCAGCACCAGTCTAGGTCTGAGGACATTTTAGGATAGATTTAAATGCATCTGTTACCAACACCACCAAAAAAAACTTCTGAGGACAAATAAATACGGCACGTGCATTACTGTCCAAGGCAGAGCCCTCTATGGTAGAGGCTGGAGAGAGTCCTAAGTCCTTCCATAGTCTGTGAACAACTCAGTAATTTTGGATCACAGAATTTGAGTTATGTTCCTCAAAAGACTTGGAGAATCAGTGTTTGACAATATATTATGTAGTCACATATCCTATGGTTATATCTTACCCAGGCATAGATTAATCAACAGTTTAGGGAAAAAGTATATTTAGTTCCTTAAGTAAATGCTGTCTAAGATACCGGTGGGTATATCCTCTCTACTTTTACTAAGCTATTCTAAAGGATTGTTCTAGGGTCTTGGTTTGCAGAATCCATCAATAATGTTAAAGATAATTTGTTTTTACTGTAAAAACAAAGATGTTTTTCTGTAACTTCCACAAGATGGCTTAGAACAAGAAGCCCATTTAAAGGTACTTAGTTGGTATCTTTATCTAAAGGTCAAAAACAAAGTTAGTTTTTGTCGGAGGTTGTCTATTCACATTTCTTGTATCAGAGTTTTCTTGAGAGGACTTGTTCCAAATCTTTATGGCTGATTCCAATAAAATAAAATGACAGCATTAGTACATGTTTGATTACAGAAAATTGTAAAACACTGCGTATTCTTACCTGGACAAATCATAAATACTGCAGCAGTAAAGAGAAATGTTCCCTGAGGTACTCTACAATAAAAAGCAAAGGAAACAATACTTATCAGCAGAGTATCTTTAAATACGCACTTGTAAGCGTATATTTATACTTTATACGTTAAAATATACACACATACTCTTTTTAAACACGAACTTCAGTGTAATGGGGAAAAACTGTGAGAAACATTTTAATTTTAATTTACTGAGGTACCTCTCCTGATCCTCTCCAGAAACATTCTCATCTACCAGGGCATGCAACTGGCCAGTACTAAAATATATTTACTTTACATTCAGGTGCTTTTATGTCATAAGAAAAGAAGATCAAAATAATACGCTCAAAAGAAGAACTTCTCAGTCCAAAATTACAACTCAGAGCTTCCTTTCAGACCTCTCCAGGAGAGGTGAATCATTACCAGTAAGACAGAGGCATAATAAAAGCAGAATGACTTGTTTGCTCGGTTATGCCTGCATTGCATGACTAACCACACCAGTTCACCCCACAACGCGGGGTACGTACCTGAAACCTTTTTGCTCCTGAAATCTCTGGGACTGGCTCCTCACAATAAGGCAGGCTGTGCTCTGCAAAAAATTCCTTCAGCGCTTGCTCGCTGACTTCCACCCCAACAACGCTGTGCCCCATGTCCGCCAGCCTGCACACGGCAAAGAAAGGTCTTGCGTTTACATGAGGTCCATAGGTTGGGCCATTACCAAATGTTTATCTCCCATGCAGCATTTATTTATCAGGGAAAACCTGGCTTCAGGATGCACTGGTATGTCTAATCCTGACTTTCTGGAGCGTTCGCATTTTATTGAACATTTTTATTCCGTGATCTGAGCTTAAATTAGCACCTCTCAGCATATAGTTGACAAGGACTCATAGGCTTTATTTATTTATAAACAAATATATATTTATTATATAATATATATTTATAACGGATTATTCATTTATTTTAATGAACTCAATGAAAACAAAGGTGATTACACAGAGAAACTGTCCATTCTGCTGTGAACAGCAGCAGCTGAGGCACCCTGGCCCCTCAGCTGCCTCAGTGGCCTGGCAGCGTCAGGCAGCGGGGTGGGGTGACCTCTGCACCACTGCAGCTCAGCCCAACGGCACCACGCCTCAGAGCTGCAGCCAGCCACTGGTTATCGTGATAAAATCCGCTAATTGGAACTAACTGCCTTCCTGGAGGATGCAGTTCAGTCAGGGGTCTTTTGTTTGTGTCCCCTCCCTCCAAGGAAAAAAATGCTGGCTTATACAGACCCTAATTATAAATATAACCCATCCACAAAAGTAAAAGTAAAAGAAGAAATGTAAAAAAGGGGAAGTTATATTTAGCCCAAATCATTTAAGTTCCCAGAGTGACATGCCACAGGGTCCGCTGAAAGTGTGCTCTGGCAGAAGTGACCTCATTGCAGGCAGTTTAAGCTGGCACTGCCACCAGAAGAAGCAGTGGTGAGGGCATGGACTCACTCACTGCCTGCTACAAATTCAGCATTCCCCACGCTGAACTCAGGACAAGCAGGAGGTTAGTCCTTGTCCATTCCAGTTTGGCTACTGCACAAAATGCCAGCAAATGAAACTCAACTTCCTCCTCCCTTCAGCCTCCAGTGACGCGGCTGAGATACGGCACATTTCCATTGGCCAACACAAGGCTGGGAATTCCCCCTCTGCCTCCCTCTCTCACTCCACATCAAGTAAGACTTTTGCTCTTATAATCCATGCCTTACCATTTCATCTCTACTGCTTTACCACAAAGCGGGAAAAATATCCTCAGTCCACTCCTGCCATTTAGAAGAACATGCAGATACTTCTGGAGGAGCCTGTAGAAGAAGAGACACATTTTACTTTACACTGTGTTTGTGCTGGCACAGTGAAAGCCCAGTGCTACGCCCTGTGCCTGGTAGCACACAAACTCCGTGATGGAACATAGGTTCTCCATCCAGCCTTCTTCATACTACCAGAAATTAAAACATAAAATAGAAACACTCACCTTCCATTGACCTAGAATGAAAGTAAATGTAATTTCTGTTAGAAACAAACACATTTCTGTTTATTCTGTTTTCTGTAAACAAACCTACCTCTGAGAGGTCCATAACAGACAGCTTCAACAGAATGATTATGAAACTTATGTATTAATCAAATCACTTCTACGGGTTTTAACTGTAAGTTTCATTGGTTGACAGGCTACACATCAGGTTTGCTCTCTCGGGTCCCTGTCTTGCAGAGCCCTCTGGCATATTGTTTTAGGCTCTGGTTTCGTAACTTACAACCAGCACTGCAGAGCTCCTGCATCAGAATATTTAAGATTTTTAGCCAAGCTTCATAGTTTAAAACCTGATTCAAGACTAGAAGTTCTAAATTAATTTCAATCCTTTCTTTTTTTCTGACCTTTTTTTGCCAAATGTAGGTCACAAAAATATGTGTACTTATATTAGTTTTGAGCTGTACCTGTGTAAAATAATCTTCCTTGTGTAAATGCTCCATTTTCTATGAAGGGATTTTGGAATGAGTCAAGTCATTCATCTCACTATGCTTTTTCAAACAGCTTAGGCAGAAGCGTGAAAATACGTACGGATGCCCTTGTTCATTGTGAAACCCAGTGTTCCCCATTTTCCACTTTTGCAGCCATTCCTCTTCAGTCACCACTCTGTCCTTCTGTAACCCAATATTTGAGCTTTCCAGGACCCCAGACACATCTGCTGGGCCATCCATCCTCACCAGCTATGAAAAAAAAATAGAGAGAAAAATCACCCCTAGCCAATGAACTGTGTGGAACTGGCTCTTACTTCCTAGAATCAAATCAAAAATCAGTAGTTTAAGAGATCATCACTTGGCGAGTATTTAAACGCAGCTCTCCTCCCCGCAGCGCAGCTGCTCAAACGTGCCACGTTAAGAAGCGGGACGGTGAGCGCCGGGGACCTCCCGTTTTGCACACGCGTGGGAGCCCCCCGGGGGCTGTCCGGCCCCATCGCCCAAGGGGACCGGGGGTAACGGTAGGCCCGGGGCTGGTAGNTGGTGCTGGGGATGGCGGCGGCGGTGGTGGTGGTGAGTGACCCTCTTCCCTCGGCTGCAGCGCCCGCCGGGGGGCTGCCTGCTCCCCCAGCCCGGACAGTGGGGCAGGTNAGCCAATGAACTGTGTGGAACTGGCTCTTACTTCCTAGAATCAAATCAAAAATCAGTAGTTTAAGAGATCATCACTTGGCGAGTATTTAAACGCAGCTCTCCTCCCCGCAGCGCAGCTGCTCAAACGTGCCACGTTAAGAAGCGGGACGGTGAGCGCCGGGGACCTCCCGTTTTGCACACGCGTGGGAGCCCCCCGGGGGCTGTCCGGCCCCATCGCCCAGGGGGACTGGGGGTAACGGTAGGCCCGGGGCTGGTAGGTATGTAGATAGCGATGCTTTTCTCTCTCCCGTAGGAAGAGCGTGGGGGCGAGAGGCGGCTGGGGGCGAAGGGGACCTGGCGGGAACTGGCAGGGCTCGACACGCACACCCCCGCACACCCCCTCCCATTCCCTCGGCCGCCCCCCAGCCAGGGGTCAGCGGTCGGTACCTGCGCGGCGGTGGCATCAGGTCCGGTCTGGCCCGGCGGGGACGGGGCGGTGCCTCCCCGCCCTCCCCCTCGCTACGCACCGCGGAGAGCGGAAGCGGCGGCAGGAGGAGGCGNCCTGACAGCCTCGGCCGGCCCGACTTGTAACGGGTGCGCACTTCGCCGGCCTCCCTCCCCTTCTTCATCAGGCTGCTCTCGGTTCCTCGCTCCCTGAGTCAGTGTGTCGGGGGGTGTTGTTTGTTGTTTTTTATTTTTCCCCCTCCCAAAGACTGTCGACAGTACAGGTAAGCCCCCCGAGGCTTCCCTGTACAGGCCACGCATCACAGCCGGATGAGATGTTACAGAATGTGACAGCGTATTGCGCATCTCTCCCTTGCCTTTTAACGGGCTTATTTGCTCAGGCGCTAAGATAATGTTTGTAGGATGCAGAGGCGTGTAAAGCTTAACAAAGTAAGCGACGTTTACTTGTTTTAAAAATTTGCAGGTGCTGTTTTTTGGGAGGGGAAGTGGGGACAAAAGTGGTGTACAAGTGGAAGCAGTGGCCTTGCTTACAATTATAGGCAAAAGCTGATCTTTTTTTTTTTTTCCCCTCCCCACCTCCCTCTTCCCCTCCCATAGTGCTTACAGCAAAAATACACTTGTGGTTCTCTAGCACTGGCCTCTACCTTTCAAAACAGGAGACTTCTCAGCATATTACATATTTTTACCGTCCTTCTTAGTAATAACTGCTGCTTTTTCCTTTTCTAACCCTATATATGCAAAGAAACAGCTGCATGTCCTTTTACCTTCTTGGATGAAGGGCCTCCCAGCAGCAGCAGCAGACTGAGATCACCTGGTAGTCACCAAAATGAGCCGCCTGGTGCCTTGCTCAGCCCTCAGGTAGTTTGTAGCCTCTGACTGTAAAGGCAGAAGCATGTAGGAAATGATTATCTGGCATCAGAAGCTGGGGTGGTACAGAGAGATACTGTTGTGCCCCGATCTAGAAGGAGAGCTCCTGGGAAAAAAAACCCCCACCATTTCCTGGGGCGCTACACAGTAGTTTAGGGAAATCTCATGTAAACGAAACTGGTTGGTTTTCCTTTCTGTACTCTCCAACCTCATCCACCCACATACAGTGGTAAATTATAGTGGAGTCATGACTTTTTTTTTTTTTTTGGTAAGGTAATACAGATTGACTTTTTTTCCCCCCTCCCTCTACGTAGTTATAATGCGGGAGGGGTTTTGCATTAAAAAAAAAAGGTTTTCTTTATATTGGGTTGTCTGAACTAATTTTTCACTTACCTGGCTATCATTGTGTGATTCCCCTTCCCCCTCTAAATCAGTTTCTTTGGTCTTGAGAGGAGAATGAACCACCAATTTACTTGATTTGCATCTGTCTAATTTGAAAATTTGTGAAAATGCCCATTCTCTCCTCCTGTTACCTTTACTTTTAGCAGAATGCCTGAACGGAGCTACTGCTACCAGGTCTGTCACTATCAGCTCGAACAATGAAGATGTAGCCTGGAGCAGAGAAAATGGAGAAGTCTCAGATATATTAAAAAATAAAATAAAACTACAACCTGATCCATACTACAACTAGATAACATTCATGATGCAGTGCTGTAGTATAAGGGCTTTATTTCCACTTTCTTTCTGTGTGTGGTGGAGCACATTTATATCTAATTTTTCCTCTTTTAGACTCTGTGAAAAGAATGCCTTTGATAATACCATTTTGAATATGCTCTCCTGTTTCTATGGGGTACTTTCTCACACTCTGTGCTCTCCATCTTAACACGATCTCCGTGTTCGCACCAATGTAGTCTGACAGCTGTAGAGCTCTCTGTGGTGTAAACCTTTTCTTCTGTAGTGTACTTAACATATTCCAATCACCTATAATTACAAATGCAGTTTAGACTTTAAATTCTGATGTACTTTCATAGGAGGGTGTGCAAGGCTTGGAACTGGTTGTTGACCTGGTGTTAAACATCTCTTCAGGACACCGTTTGGAAAAGTGCTTTACAGAGCAAATCTCTTGCTACCAATAAATCAGTCGTTAGCAGGAGAAGCGTTTCTCAGAGTGGTATTTCAATGCTTGCATTATGAGCCGACGTCTATTCGCTTTGCCAACCCAAATTCCAGTCCAGGTCTTCACGTAATGCAAATCAGATTATTGAAATCCAGGGTATGCTGATCCGGAACAGCCTGTCAAGATGTACTCAAGAATCTAATCCTAACTCCAAAGTTAGTTTAAAATAGTAATATTGTTCCTTGTCCATAATGCCTCATTCTCATTTTCCTCCTGAATTAATAGTCAAACTAAAGAGATTCTTACTTAGGGAACTCTGACAAAAGTCGTATGACGAGTGGCTGTGCTGCCCAGGTGATTAGACAGCTCTGAAAAGTCAAGCGATGCAATTTTTTCTTAAATACTGCCTACGTGTTTTGTTTTGTTTTTTTTTTTGCAGATCTAATAGTACAATGTCAACTGGAAGGGTACGAACGAAAAAAAAGGCATGTTCTTCAGACCAGTCTCCAGACAACCTTCCTCTGAGGAGTTCTGGAAGACAGGTATTTAAAATAACTTAAATATGCAAGGGTTTGTACTCTGGTATTTTTTATTTTCTGTTGACATTTATAAAGCAAGCTGGCTTTTTTGTGGATAAGTTAGGACTTAGAGTGCTTGCCCGGAGAGCGGGAGAATTAGTGAATAAGTAGGCAAAGTGTCTCATTTGTGCACAATATGCAGAAAAGATGAATGCTCAACATAACCTGTAAATACTTGATGTGTTAAAAATACAATCGGAGATTTCTGTTCAGCCAGCCAAAGCTGTCTGCCCATCCAGACCGAGCCCTAAAACAACACAAGTACCTTTGAGGCCCAGAAGAGATATTTGATACACAGCTTTGTATCTGGAGTCCAAAAAAAGCCCCAAGCCTACCCTAATATTTTAATTGAGGAGCAGATAAGATTGCCACTAATTAATAACTCTGTGAAGAAGAGACTTTTTTGAAGGAGAAATAGAATGAACGCGTGAGGCTTTGCTCATTAGCATGTGATACAATTTAAACTGGAAGCTTTGCTTATAATTTCTTCAATAGCATTAGTTAGACTAAGGCAGGACGTTTTTAGCTTTAAATGATATTTCCAGCCTTACAGTTTCTTGGGTTGTTTTGGGTTTTTTGGGGTTTTTTTGTTGTTTGTTTTGGGGTTTTTTTGGTAAAAAAACTGACCTACTTTGACAGCTGTTTCATGCTGCAGCTATTTCACAATGGATAGAAAATTTTTCATTAGTACCATTTTAACCCTTTGATGGTACCCACAAGCTGCAAAACTGTCTGAATGCCATTTTGTAGAAGATCCATTTGTGTCACTTCTGGTCAGATTTCAGCTGTTCTTTATTAGGTGAAGAAGAAAGCGGCTGAAGCAGCAGATGATGATGATGAAGCATCAGAGAAGAAATATAGGAAGTGTGAAAAAGCTGGATGCACAGCAACGTGTCCTGTTTGCTTTGCCAGTGCAGCTGAAAGGTTTGGTTTTTATTTGCATTTTCTGTGGGCTTTTCTAAACTTGTACCTGAAGTTTAGGATCCTAACTATATTCTGAAAAAAACCTCTTTTTTAAACATAGAGGGAGAATTGAAAGGTGCTAATATTAATCTTAAGATGCCAGGAAAGTGTCACAAGTTATTCCTGTTGTGGGTAACTTTCTACTGTGCGAGTTGCTAATTCAGATCTAGAATATCTTTAGAATATGCTTATTTATGTCATTAGTGGTGTCTTCTAAAACAGGCCTTGCTTCTGTGAAACTGAGAGCACATTAGTGTAATCTGAGGAAGCTGAACTTGCTTTCAAGATGGAAAATAAAAACTTTCTGCAGTAAATGATGGTTTCATCACTGTGAAGTTGGAGTGCCTTGCAGTCCAGGGCGAGATTCTGGCCTTGAAATTTTAGGTCTTGGGAGACAGTTGTACTTACTTGATCTCAGTTCTTGAGTTGTTTGTGGCTCTCTGTACTGGCACAAGTCCTTTTGCATTCTGACCCTGGTGGAACCAAATGTGTGATACCGACCAGGTGTATCTATAGTAAGCAACACGTTGGGCCTCCTCATGTAGTAGGCAGCCTGGAATTATATGGCATTCCTCCCTCCCTGGTTAACTGAGACAAACTTGTCTTGTTTTACTTATTTTGCAATGCTATAAAATAATTCAGTGCTTCATTTGGTTATCTATGTGGGTTGTTCTTTGGTGGCAGGAGATCAGCGTATTCTGGAGGTTGTCCCAGGAAATCCAAGTGGTTGGACAGTTACATAAGAGACTTGTAGGGGAAATGAGCACCTGAGAGATCAGCACTGGTGATGTTTGTTTAGGAAACAAGATACTGCTTAGTCATCTTTTTGAATTGTTATTTTAATAGCTTGATTCCCACTCACCCCAACCCCCACCCCAGTACGTGCTTTCAACATTATTTCTTTGCAATGAGATCATTTTCTGGGTAGCTGTTGCAGTTAATAGCTTAGGTCACTGCTTTTTACCTCCTGCTTTTACCTCCTGCATTTATCTTGAACCATTTCACTGAGTTTCACGAGACTTTTCTAAGTGATGAGCGATTGCTTTGTCTGATGGATATAATCTTGGTTAATGGATATTTCTTTCTTAGAGTAATAAAGAATAAATGCCCAGAATGTGTAACTGCTTCCTCGGGGTTTTCTGTCATTGGGTTAAAATCGCAGCCAGCAGGGTCACGTGAAAAAAATAAAATAAGCAACATCTGTTTTGTGTTCAGGTTTGCCTATATAGTTTTGTCAGTTGTTCTGGGGATGGGATGTTGTAATGATTTGTGAATCAATTGATCAAACGTACAAGAGAAATACTAATTTAAATGATTCCTCCCAGCCCTGCACTAATACCAGAACAAACTGGAAGAAAGTAAAGGAACTGTAAATTCCTATGCAGAGGGATTTTGTCTTCCTACACATCTGCAAAACTCTTAGTGTGTCCCAGCACATACTGTAAGAGCAAACCAATTTCATGTTCAGGAAATGTCTGCTTAAAGGCTACTAAAGATAGGCTCAGCTGACCATTGTTAGCGAGAGGCTGCTGGAAGCCAGGCCGACTCTAAAACTGCACATTGTGTGCATTTTGCCTCCTTTGCATCTGGTGTTGCTTAGTTTGGAAACTGGGAATGTTTGACACAATTGAAATGATCTTATTGTTATTTGTATGACTGTAGTGCCTTGTGCAAGTCAGCCAGCATGAATGTACCGTAAAGCTCTGGCTTGTCCTGAATATTTTGTTCACATTCTAGAAAGTGCCATTGTCAATACAAAGGTTGGTTGGGTTTTTTTTCCAAAAACTATTTTAAAACTATTTCTGTGTCTCCTGCGTTCCAGATGTGCTAAAAATGGGTATACATCTAGATGGTATCATCTTTCCTGTGGGGAACACTTCTGCAACGAATGTTTTGACCACTATTACCGAAGGTAGATTTGCTAATTAAGGTTGTGCCTTTTTAGTGCTTATTAAAATTTGGAAGATGTTAAAACTGTTGCAACATCACATATGTAAACCTAATGCCAAGTCTTGTCCTGTGTGCTTGTCTTGTTCTGAGTGAGGCTTAGATATTGGTGCTAAAACTACAGGTGTAATCAACTTAAACACAGCAGTGTGAACAAAACTGGTAACTTTAGGCAGGCTGGTTTGTGTGTACAGTTATTCTGAAGCTTTTGTCTTTTTTTTTTAACACAACATCAGAGAATTTTATATGAGGAGACTAGTTTTAAATAAACCTATTTTCCTTTATAAAGCAAATTCACTTTACAGTGTGAGTTCAGGAGACCTTGCCTCTCTGTAACATCAAACCAGTGAGCAGATTTAATTCTTACGGTTCAGTGACCGTGAAGACCAGTCAGGCTCACAGAGTGATTTCAGATCCGAGCTCCTTCCCACTTGAGTGGGAGTTGAGTCCAGCTCTGCTCAGGCTTTTGGATGCTTATGTGCTCAGCAGTACCTGTGACTCAGTCCTGGCCTTAGATACCAGGAATCGTCCTCATGATCAAGAGGACATAGCGGTCAGGGTGCAACTTATTGCTTTCCTAAGAGCCTTGACTTTCTTCTTTTTTAACAGGAAAAATGTAAGATTCTGTGCAGCCTTATTTCTCTGCCCTTATATAAGATGTTTAATTTTAGAATAACTGCTGTTGCTTGAAGTGAACTAAGATACGCAATTTTCTGTCTGCTTGCTGTTTTCTTTTCTTCTTCTAAGCCATAAAGATGGTTATGAGAAATACACTGCCTGGAAAAGGATTTGGACAAGTAACGGTAAAAGTGAGCCCAGTCCAAAAGCCTTCATGGCTGATCAACAGCTTCCTTACTGGGTAAGATGGAGGGTGATTTATTTCATAGAGTATATTTCAATATGATGTTCTGATGTGTGTTTCTGATACTGTATGTTCAAAGAGCAGGTCAGCTGTTTTTGTGGGGGTTTTCTAGTATTACAGGACTGTGGCAAAGCTCAGTATAATAATTCTGATCCGTTCCTCCACCTTCTCCACATCTCACAAAGAACAACCTTCTGTTTCAGTGAAGTAGCAACTAAGGTGTGTGATGCTCAGATAGAATAAGACTTGGTGGGGAGAGGGAGCGTGCCAGCTACAAGAAAGTGAAAGTGTGAAAGACTTCCAAAGCAGGTTTTGTATTTCCCTGGTGAAGAGAGATTGGAATGGAAGGAAGTTTGGTGGTTGGATTTCCTTTTTGTTCTTACTGTGGTTTTGAAGTGGTGATCGATGTGTTTTTGCAGTAATTCTTGCAAAACCCACTGCAGACCATAGTAAGTTGGTGTTGAATTAATTCTGGAGTTAGGTGCCGTGGAGAAATTCAGTCTTACGGGAGATGGGCACCAGGTTTCTGTACCCGAAATGTCTTATGACCTGAGGATTGCATGAGAAGGAATTTAACAATTATATTTGACAACTTCCTCTCGTCTCTTTGCTTTCTATTTGGTTAGTTATGCTTCACTAACCTTATCTGCAATCAGACAGCAACGAGTAAAAACAGGTTTGTTTTTTCACTTGTAGGTGCAGTGCACAAAGCCAGACTGTGGTAAATGGCGTCAGCTGACAAAGGAAATCCAGCTGACACCACAAATAGCAAAGACCTACAGATGTGGTATGAAACTGAATAATTCCACCAAGGTAACACCCAAGAGCTTTGCTCATAGTGAAACTAACACCACATTGCTATTTCTTACTTGCAGACATAAATTTCTTATTGTTTGCTGTGTAATGTTTCTCATATTAAAATGATTCTCTGATGGCCTGGAGAGCTGTGCGGTGCCTCCCTGATCTTTGGACTTCCTGCTTCATCGCGTGGAATATCTTTGTCTTCACAGTCAATTGTAAAATCCTACCTTCTGTAGCTGTGGCAGGATTATCAGCATGTACAGAATAGACTGACACCAAAATGTTCATTTGTTTTGTTGAGCCATCCTTCGTTGTTGAGGAAAGCCTCTGAAAAGCTCAGTGAGCTTCTGTGAACTTTGAGCAAGTCTGTCATGGGGTTTTACATGAAAACGTTCATCTTTGGCATCAAGATAACTCCTGAAATTTGGAAGAGTCCTTAGAGTGCCTCAGAATCTACATAGTTAAAAACATAACATGAAAATACTGACCATATGAAAATCAGAGGGTTTAATTTTGAATTTTTTTTATAAAGCTACTCTTACAATAAATGAGAAACTTTTTTTTTAAATAGGCTAGACTGAAAGTCTCTCTGGAGAATTTGGGATATTTCTAGATTATTTTTCTATCAAATTCTGTATGTTTATTTTCATTTGTTTGTATTCCACTCCATTTCATGGAATAGAATGTATATTTTAATGTCTGATCAGCAGAAATTAACTTAACAAATGAGAAACGCTTTCTCATTTCTCATTGTCACTTTCATTTCTCCTAAAGCAATGTTGTTTTTTTTTTCTTTATGGTGTGTTCTATTTTTAAACTATGCACTTCTCTACTATTTACTTTTATTAACATAATCACCTCTGCTACAGAAGGCTAACACAAACACTTTTATTTTTAAGTTTAAAGAACTATGCCATAGATAAAGTACTTAAGAATAGCTCTGATACCATTCACTTTTCTTTCAGACTGAGGGCTCAGACCAGTGTTCCATGCCTGAGGACTTGGTGAGTAGTGACTGTTCCTCCTCATTTGTCCTAGAATGTGAAAGCAATCTTAAAGCACAGCGTATTTCTTTCCTTTTCTTGGTCCCTTGGTCAATTATGGCAGTATTTATGAATTTTGCTCACAAAACTCAGACACTATTTGCAACAGAGCCTAGGGCCTTCTACTTTCTTATCTTTTTCCTTTTTTGCTTACCATACCAACTAGCTTTCAGGTGGTATAAAGTGTCTTTGAGTTGTGGCCTGTGCTTCAAGGTTTACTCCTAATTCTCATTTTTGATCAGGCAAAACAGTATTCGGTTGTCAGCTTTCAAATAAAATTTCCCCATCCTAAAACTTCCCTGCTATTCAGGTGGTTTCTGTCTTTAGGCAAGCTAGTCTGCTCTTTTTGGAGACTGAGAGAGAACATTAAAATCTGTTGTCTCTCTTCTCTCCCTCATAATGCAAAACCAGACTTGCTTTATGTTGGTGTTGCAGTGGGTTTACGATCATATAACCCTGCATTTCAGATTCAGCGTGATCTGATGTTCAACAAGCCAATGTTGTCAAGTGTACCTGAGGTACTTCCATCCCAGAAAACATGTCCTAGCTTATTGTTGACTCTTGTAGAAGCCTTGTGGATTTGTTTCCTTAGTGCATGCTTGATTTTTAAATTAAGGCTGAATCACTGGCATTTCTTAGGGTTTTAGAAGGTGTTTGGGTGTAGTAGAATCTAAACTAAATCGATCAGTTAGCATAGACTTTTCCAAGTGCAGATTTCTGGATGAGTAAACAACTGTAAATGTCCTATCAAGGTCCTGATAAGGCAGAGATGTGTTGTCATGGCATGTCTCATCTGTTCGCTTTCCACGTGGGTGTGGAGTTTGTGAAGTTTCAGCTCCATTTCTGAGGAAGAGATTAAAGCTGCAGGTTTTCTGTGTCAGGCTGAGGAAGGGGAAAGAGGGAGAGAAAGTGCCTTTATGACTTGCAATTCTGAGATTGGTACTTCTAGAGCTTTTTGGTCTCAGTTTTGGAGGGAGGGGGGAATTGGTTCATTTTTCCAACGTTTTCAAAGTACTGACGTGTTCTCTTCTCCCCTCTTTCCTTCACTTCTCCGCTTGGCCAGAGAGTGGCTGAAGTTTCAGACCATTGGTGGTACTCCATGCTCATACTCCCTCCTTTGCTGAAAGACAGTGTGGCAGCTCCCTTTCTAGCTGCATATTATCCAGACTGCGTGGGCATGAGTCCATCCTGTACCAGCACTAATCGGTTACCTGGTGAATCCAACCTTGTGAAGTTAGAGCACTTAAAGAGCGTGCCTAATTTGACTGGTAAGGGCCATCTGCAGGGCTCTGTTGCTTAAATAGGTGTGATTCAATTTTGTCTTATAACTGAGTTAAGGCACATCCTGCTCCCGATTCAGAAGCACTGGTTCGGTTCTCAGCACTAATACGCGCTCTCTCTGTAACTGCCTCTCTGCTTCTCTGATGTAATTTACTCGTTTGTAAGCTCAAGGGAATACATTTCATACAGCATTTCTTCAGGGAGCAAGAACAGACTGCACAGGCTTTTTGTTTACCACCTGCCATTTGTTTATAGAAGTGGGAAATGAATGTGTGGGTACTTAAAGATTGTTTGTGTTCTTAAGGAAATAAGGATCTATCAAAACAAAACGTGATGCTGCTAATTTGGTGTTGTGGATCTTTGGGGCTTTGGAGAAAAGGATTTGATTTCTAAAGGCACTTAGATTCTGTTTAGGTTGATTTTTTTTTTTTTTTTTTTTTCNCTAAGGACAGCTCTGGCTGTCCGGATCTGCAGAATATAGGTGAGCTATGGAGAAAGGTAATTCAGGGTGCCCATCCTCATCTCTGAGAGAGCACTGTGAGGAAAAGTTCAGCTTCTGTGTTGTCTTAGCAGGTTTTGTTCTTCTCAGGTGCTGAGAAAAAATATTCATCTATTCAACAGATACTACCTGCTTAACAAACAGAAAACTTCATTACACAGAGCTACCAATACTGCATGTGGAAGATGATTACTTTTAGCTACTACCCACTCTGGGCAGCATTGGGAATTGAAGATGGAAGAGGTTCAGAGCACTGCATGAGCCTGTACACTGATGCTAGACCTTAGACTTGGGTTTAGATCCTGTTCCTTGGTGGACTCATCACGGCATCTGAGGGCACAGATTGTTTCTCTGACAAAACTTAAGCTCTGGTAGGGCCAAGACATACCCATCAGGTAGCAGGACACAACTAGAAGGCAGGAGAGTGGAGAGCAGTATAAATGAAATCATCCTGAAGGTGGCTGGAGGCTGGAAAGCTTTGTGACTTGTTTAGCTGTGTGAGGTCAATGGATCATCTTACAGGGAAAAGGACGCGATGTAGATCCGATGGTATATGACTAGTTCTTGGTGTGTCTTTATTCAGTTGCAGGCATGAACAAGTATTTCCAGCCTTTTTACCAGCCCAATGAATGTGGGAAAGCACTTTGTGTGAGGCCAGACGTCATGGAACTGGATGAGCTCTATGAGTTCCCAGAATATTCACGAGACCCTACCATGTACTTGGCTTTGAGAAACCTGATTTTGGCTCTGTGGTACACAAACTGCAAGGTAAGAGGTGCCACTAGATAACACTCCTTAGGGACTGGACTCTCTTCTTAAACATCTCCTTACGCACCAGAAAAATTGCTCCTATTCGAATCTATTCTAAGATTGTGCGGTTTGATTTTTTGTATTTATATATTTATTTATTTACTGGGGGTGTGTGGTGTTTGTTAGTTTTGTGGTTTTTTTTTTCGTTGTGTGTTTTTGTTGGTTTTTTACTTTGAATGCCTTGGAGCTTCTTTTGCTGCAAAATACAAATGTTTTAAAAGTACTAAAATTCTGAGTCTACCCAGCTATTAACTTTTAAAGGGATGCTTGAACATTTCTGTACAGTGTTTGTAGGCGCTTTACGATTTTTGTTGTTGTTCGTATGACTGTTGGACAGGGAAGTGATTTCTCTTTTTACTTATGCTAACTCTACAACACTGCCTTTAATGGAATAGATGGAATTTCACATACTGAAGCTTTCAGATACTGATGCCTGTATTTATGTGAAGGGTTTGGATATTAATGTCTTTTTATTTGGAATGCCATTTTGGAATGGCTTTTACTGCAGTGTCATTGTGAGCATTGCCACCTGCTAGATTAATTTTGCAGTCAGGGAGGCATTTCAGCAGCACTCCTGTACTAATGGAGCACATCACAGAGATGGCAAGAGAATCTTGTAGACTCATTTGCTTTAATTCCGTAATAATCTACCGTGCTATCTTACTGTGTAAAGCTGGCTCCAGAAGACGTCCACAAAACTTGCTTTTAAAATGCTCTCAGAAAGCTGGCTCATGATTAATCTGCTTTATAGTTTAAATATGCTGTAACCACATGAAAAAGTGGACTCTCAGAAAATCAACACTTTCTGTTCTTTGTTTCTCCTTTGCAGGAGGCTCTTACCCCTCAAAAATGTATCCATCACATCATTGTTCGGGGGCTTGTGCGGATTCGCTGTGTACAGGAAATGGAGAGGATACTTCATTTTATGACAAGGAAAGGGTTAATTAATACAGGGATTTTATCAGTCAGCCCTGACCAGTATCTTCTTCCTAAAGAATACCATAATGTAAGTTGCCGTAATAATCCCCATGTTATTAGTGCTGTAAAACTACACGGTACATGTCATACTTGCTTTAATTTCTGGATTTTTTGCTCCTTGCCTATTTTTTCCAAACATTTAGGTGAAAATTGCATCTAAAACCAAACACATTGCACCTTTTCCACATAGTTCTCATCTGCCTGCAATAGTTACGGAAACTACAGACATGGGACTCTTCCCAGGAAGGATTTGTTTCCACTAAAATCTGTGGAATTCAGTCCCATGGATTTGTGTTTTCTATGAGTTTTTCAGAAGGATGGGAACTGTGTGAAAAATACACAATACTCTTAGGTTCTTCTTGTGGCTTAACCGTCTGATACACCTCAGAGGTGAGGGAAACTCCTATTCCATATTGATTTGCAAGAGCTATGATTAAAGGGAACCTATTTATGACTGCTAGTTTGGGTGACAGCACACAGAAACTTACCAAATTAATGTATTCTGCAGTGGAATAGCTCCTGGAAATTTTAAGTTGATTTATGTTTGGAAAATGTATATATCTTTAATCTATAACATATTTTTTTACCGGTCAGCCCAATCTAATTGAAATCATGACAAGGTAAATGTGCTTCTTGTCTGATAACTTCAGTTAGATTTTTGTCACTTGACTGAGAACTTCAGCAGTTTTCACTAAAATAAATGGAGACATCTGCTTTTAAAATCCTTCAACACTGTAAGGATCTCCAAAGCTACAACTGATCTTTTCTCTGTATCAAATGCACTATCATCTCTAAAAGTTATCACTGATTAGAGGACAAGAAAGGCTAGACTTCTGAAACCTACAGGTTTCAGAAAAAGAAGCGCGCAATGGTAATTTCTATTTTAGTTCTAAGTATTTTTATTTATTTAAATATTTGATTATTATTTTTTAGAAATCTGTCATTATTGTTGGGGCTGGTGCAGCAGGATTAGCAGCAGCCCGACAACTGCACAACTTTGGAATTAAGGTAAGAAACTACAGTACAAGACTTAAAAAAACCCAGACTACTTCTGTTTCATCAAAATGAAAAAAAAGTTACGTTCTTGTTACAAATACTTATGCATAGGGCATCCTAATTAATTTGTAAAATCTGAGGTTTTACCAAGTAAATCTGCTGTTTAAGACTAGTATTTATTTGTATCTCAAATTCAACAAAGTAAGCAGAGAATATTTTGCATTAATGGGATTGAGAGGATTGGGAAGACAGGGATGTTCATGGGACTGTAGATGATGATGGCTGTTTTCATAGGGTGAAATTTTCTTTTGTTTGTCCACTTCACTGTACTTATTGCTTATTAAAACAAGTAAATCACATGTATTTCCTCTTTCCCCTCATATTTATATTGACAGCATGAGCTCACAATATTTATATGTTGACATAATTTTACACATCCAAGTATTTATGAAAATCAATGGGACCCTTTACACATGAAATGTTTGCAGGGCTGATGTTTAAGGAAATGAATGAGGATCTGACTTTCCAGATTTATATATTTATATCTTCCTATAGGTCTGTATTTATAAGAATCCCTAAATCTTATGAGCCCGTTGTCTCATCCTTTGGTTACTAAATAGCAAATTGCCACGGAGACTTTCTGTACATGAAGTCCTGTGGAAAGCCATTCTGCAGTAAAATACACAAATACCAACTGGCAGGACCTTTTTTAAAATCTATAACATATATAATATATAAATATATGTATATACACACTGTTACTCTCTACTGTTCTGCAGAGATGGAGTTTCTCTAAAAAGACTTGTTCTAAATAAAAAATCATGTAAGTGTGGAAGGGTGAGCGTATTCCATCAGACCTCTATCTAGTCCAGTATCCTGGGCCTGTGACAGGCAGTGGATACTGAAGGAGGTGTGTGTGACAGGGTGGAAATACATGAGAATGGGGTTTTCTTGGACAATCCCAGGAATAAATTTCTTCGGAAGGTGTATGGACTTGCTGAGATGGACATTGCACCTGGATCACTGTGTTTAATAGCTTGTAGCATGCCTTAAACTCCAGAACTGAGACTACCTGAATCGGTTTTTAGCCTTTTTAAAAAAGAAAGCTTATTTTTGTTAGGGTTGCTTGTTGAAGTAACAGTTACTTTGTATGTGTATATCCCAAAGGGTAACCTTTCAAAGACAATTTAAATGCAGAAATGAAGTATTTCCAGAAATGAAAATAAAACTGTTAAGATTGTTAGTACTGTTGGATTGCTTGGGGCTTTGCATTTTGTTTTCTCCTTTGCTCTAGAGTTGAGCAGATACCTAAGGTTAATATACTCAAATACCTATGTTTAATATAATCAAATCTTATCACTTACTAAGCTGCCTTGTATCATAGGTCATTATCTTAGAAGCTAAAGACAGAATTGGTGGCCGAGTGTGGGACGATAAGACATTCAAAGGAGTCACTGTTGGAAGAGGTGCACAGATCGTCAACGGCTGTGTCAACAACCCAATGGCACTAATGTGTGAGCAAGTGGGTTCCTGCAGCGGCCGGGCGTTGTCCCTAGGGAAAAACTGTCACTGAAGCCGAGTTCAGGTGGCTGGGTGAGGGTGGGAGTCCTTTTTCATGATAGGATTAAAACACCGTTCTGCATTTCATGGGCCAGCGTTACTGGTAGGAGCTTCAACAAGGTCAAGTGCCAGGTCCTGCACTTGGGCCACAACAACCACAGGCACAATGCTCCAGCCTTGAGGAAGTGTGGCTGGAAAACTGTCTGACAGAGAGGGACCTGGGGGTTCTAATCAACAAGCGCCGGAAGATGAGCCAGCAGCATGCCCAGCTGACCAAGAAAGCCAATGGCATCCTGGCTTGGATGAGAAATGGTGTGACCAGCAGGAGTAGGGAGGTGCTTGTCCCCCTGTACTTGGCACTGATGAGGCCACACCTTGAGTTTGTGTCCAGTTTTGGGCACCTCACTACGAGAGATATGGAGGTGCTGGAGCGAGGGCAGAAGAGGCAATGGAGCTGGTGAAGGGCGTGGAGAATAAGTCTTATGAAGAGCGATTGGAGGAGCTGGGGCTGTTCACTTTGAAGAAGGCTGAGGGGAGACCTCATCACACTCTACAACTACCTGAAAGGACATTGTAGAGAGATTGGTACTGGTCTCTTACAGGTAATTAGTGATAGAACAAGAGGGGATGGCTTCAAACTGCAACAGGGTAGGTTTAGACTGGACATCAGGAAAAAATTTGTCACAGAAAGAGTACTCAGACATTGGAATAGGCTGCCCAGAGAGGTGGTTGAGTCCCCATCCCTGGAGGTGTTTAAAGGCCGTTTAGATGCGGTGTTGGGGGACATGGTTTAGAGGTGAGCTTTGTAGAGTGGGGTTAATGGTTGGACTCGGTGATCCCAAGGGTCTTTTCCAACCTGAATGATTCTGTGATTCTAAACTCCGTGTTGCTGTGTCTTTGATAACATCTAGGGACAGAGAAGGGCTGCAGAATGGTTTCAGGCATGTTCTGTAAAGCAAAACAAGGCGGTTCCAGCTTCAGAACCAGAAGAAACTACTTTTTTCCCCTTTTTTAGAGACAGTAATGTAAAAGGTCCCCAGCAGATTTCCTTAGAGCTGAGAAAGGCCTTACAGTGGTAGGCTGTTGCTCTGTTGTAGTATGTGCTTCCATGAGGTACCTGCCTTTTGCTCAGCTGCTGTATTTCTAGTTCAGTTCTGCACAAGTTAAGATGATGATGTCTAACAACTACTGATGCAAACACACTGCAGATTGATTGATTGATTTGTTGGTCTGGGTTTTTTTGGGCAGGAGGCTGAACGAGGCCCTAGGAAGAAGTTAGCACTGTATTTGTGCTATTTTTCTCTAGACTGACTGTAGAATGAGTTAGTTCTGTTGTGTGCTCCATAAAAGCAGAGCAAGATCCTAGGTTTTATTGCAAGGAATTTCTTTCTTTCTCTGTTTGTTAATAAAACTGGCAGTGACTGGAAAGCAACATCCTGTCAGTTCCTGAATGCAGGGAGCTGTTTGGGCATCAGGCAGAAGAAAGTTGTAGAAAAGAACAAAATCTAATGGTCATTTAGAGAATAAGGTGAGGTAGAAATAAGATACTGGTTCATCATGTTTGGTTACCCGGCCCAACATGTCTGGACTAGCCCCTGGCCTGATGGGAAAGTTGGAGATGAGGTTTCTGGGAATCCCCAATACAGAAAAGGATGGAAGAGTGGGGAAGAACAGTTTGGGGACAATTAATGGATACAAGGATTGTTGGTATTCCAGTTTTAGGACAATGAAAGTTTGAATTAGCCATGACTTTAAATAGTCAGATTATTTTTTAAGTGGCATCACTTAAATTTGGGATTAAGGGATTCACTTTACTTGCAGTAACTTTGAGCAGGCTAGGCACTGTAGTTTTTCCATAATTAAAAAGCAATAAAATGTCTTTTTCTTAAGCTTGGCATTAAAATGCACAAACTAGGGGAGAAATGTGACTTGATCCAGGAAGGTGGAAGGATAACAGATCCCACTATTGATAAACGTATGGACTTTCATTTCAATGCCATCCTAGATGTCGTCTCCGAGTGGAGAAAAGATAAAACCCAACATCAGGATGTCCCTCTCGGTGGTAAGTGGGAGCTGTATTGCAAAGTGAAGATGTTGGCTGTGTTGATAGAGTCTTATATTAAATTGGCTTTTCCATGGGGCATGTTTAGAGGCCTAGGGCTGTACATCTGACCTTACATCCAGCAGTGATAACCTGGCTCTGTGGCAGACAAACGGAGATCGATTGTTGAGTACACACAGAACAAAATGTCACTTGTAAGTTTTAAGCAAACCTAATTTGAAGGCTAATTTTCTAATACTGTATGACTTCTGATGTGCTATCTTGTTTTCATGAGGTAGCTTCTTAACCATGAGTGGCACAAGCAGTTCAAAAGACTTGCATCTTGCTGAAGCAGACCATAGCTCGCCAGAACTCTCGTTCTTTTTGACTCATCTGTCTAAAAAAGAGCCTGATGAAAGCCTTCTGCTGGCAAAAATAGTCCCATCTCCATTGGTAACGCCTCCCACCACACTTACAGCACGTAAGAACATTCAATAACAAAAATAAACTTGATCAGAAATGTCTGTCTCCCCAGTCTTTTCAGCGTGGATTCTGTAAGGCAGAATTAGCACCTCCTCTGTTCTTTGGTGAACTCTGGATCAAATTCCTCAGCTCTTTTGGTTTTGCAAAAATTAAGCAGGATTTCTGTGCAAGGATTCTCTATTTTCTTAAAGTGTATTTTCCTCGAAATATTTTCAACTGTATGTTGAGAGCCGCCCTGCAGAGAAGGACTTGGGGGTGTTGGTGGATGAAAATCTGAATATGAGCCAGCAATGTGAGCTCGCAGCCCACAAAGCCAATGGCATCCTGGGCTGCATCAAAAGTGTGGCCAGCAGGTCGAGGGATGGGATTCTCCCTCTCTACTTCACCCTGGTGATACCTCACCTGTATTAAATCCAGCTCTGGGACTCCCAGTGTAAGAAGGGGGTGGAACAAGGTAATCTTTAAGGTCTCTTCTAACCCAAACCATTGTATGATAGTTAAACAATTAATTTCTCTCCTGTCACAACTGGCTAGCCCATTCTTTCAAATCATTTTAACATATTTCTTTTTTGTTTTTTTCCTTTTTGAAGGAGATTTGACTAGGGAGACCTTAGATTAAACAATGAAGTTGTATTTTGTCACTGGAAGGATCTTGTGGTTTTTTTTTTTCTGAGACGAAAAACATCTTAGCGCACATTAGCAGTAAGCTTTAAGATCTTGTGATCCAGAGAAGAGCACATGGAAATGCAGTAGGGTTTCTGATGAATAGTGATATGCTCTTATTTTAAACATGTTTTTTTTCACAGAAAAAATACAAGAGATCTATAAAGCCTTTATTCAGGAGTCTGGTATCCAGTTCAGCGAGCTGGAAGAAAAAGTTCTACAGTTCCATCTCAGTAATCTGGAGTATGCCTGTGGCAGCAATCTCTCTCAGGTGAGTTCTGATAGCTGTGTTCTGAAGTGGTTGAGATTCACAGCAAATAGGGTTGGAAGTAACACTGAGAAGTCATCTGATCCAACCCATGGCCCCAAAGAAAGAATCAGCCGTCCCTAAACTGTTCCTACATCCCTAACCTGTTCTTTAAAAGCACTGAGACACAGACTCCAGCACTGCTTTAGGGAATCTGATGGGAGTTTGTGATGCGCTTCCAGTGAGATGCTCTTTTAACGCAGATGTTGAGAGTAGGTGGTGCAGTGGAGCAGGACATTTTGCTGAGTATCTTGAGAATAAATGCCTTTAACTTCTGAAATGTTCCAGCACCCTGATGGTGGGCCCAACTTGACCACTCCTGGGTATTCAGTTGACTCTGTGATACTTGGCTTTCCTCACAACTTCAGTTTCAATCAAGCAGGTTCAAGAAATACCGAAGTATGACGTTGTTTGCAGTGTACAGTTCACTCAGTCCTGTGGCCCGGGTTAAAGATGTTTAGGGTCAGTTGTACTACAGTAGTGGGACAGCTGATTTGATATGTGCAGATGTACAAATCTGGTACACATCTGCAGGATACTGCTGTACCAGGGCAGTCAGTGGAAAATATTTTGACACTTCGAGTTTTCACACTTCTCAAGCACCCAGGGGAAATAAAGATGTTAAAATCTATCTTACCTTCAATGTCACAGTTAGAATATTACTGTAAATGCAGCTTCAGTGGTAGGAATTGGCATTTGAATAGCAGTTTGAGAACTGTTTCGGCTTTGCTTCATGCAAGTGTCACTATTGTACTGACTACAAGTTTTCTGGGCTACGGGGAGAAGGTCAGAGAAAGATATTATAGGAGAACCTCCACAGTGACAGAACAAGTCCATTTTGGGGTCAGTGCTGGTGGTATTTTGGGTCTGTGATGTCCAACACAGGTTAATGGTTGGATTTGATGATGATCTCCAAGGTCTCTTCAAACCCAACCAGTTCTATGAATCTATGAAAAATGCCATTGAGATTTTTTTAAAAATCTATTTCCCAACACGAAGGGGAAAAGAAAAATATCTCTATTTTAATTTGAAGTCTTAAGGCTGTAAAATATGACTTCTTTGCTAGAGACAGAAAACAGAAATAACCACACTGCATTCCACTTGAATTTTTGTGCTACTATCCTTGTTTTCTCTGCCAAGCAGAACTATAAATTACCTGCTGGTGACCAACCCATATTATGACATTTCTTAATCCAGCAGTTCATATGTTGTATAGCGGCCTTGGCTAAATAAGCTGTTTGCTTTTGTCAGCATTGCCATATGTTCTGGTGATACACCTTTTGGGGTTTTTTCCAGTTGTGATGGGAATCGGGGTGTCGTCTTCTAAACTGTGGGTCTTTTGCTAGTACCCGTGTCACGTCACCAGTAGAGACAGCTGGTTATGTTCTGTCCACAGGTATCTGCACGTTCATGGGACCACAATGAATTTTTTGCCCAGTTTGCTGGAGATCACACTCTTCTAACTGTGGGATATTCTACTGTGATTGAAAAATTGGCAGAAGGGCTGGACATCCGGCTGAATTTCCCAGTGAGTCTGGAAAATGTTGATGCAGTGCCCATCTTGGATTGCTCTGAAGCACCCAATTGTATCTTTGTATTCTTTTGGACCAGGCAAATCTGTGCCTGTGATTTCAACTTTTCTTTAAGAAAAGAGGGCAATTTCAGCATTTCTGTAAATCCTCTTTGAGGACTTGTCTAAACTCATCATATAATATTTGTTAAGAGTCATGATGGCTTGTCTTTTTTAGCTTCCACGGAGGCCTATTTTTTTTCTTATTTCAGTATTTCTCTGGAAATGTGTGTTCTTCAACTTCTAATTTACAGACTGATGCTGTATTAGCTGTCTGAATTTGCATTGCATATGTAGATTTTTGTAGTTTAATCTTCAGTTTGTCTTTCAATAGGTACAGGGTATTGACTATTCTGGTGAAGAAGTGCAGGTCACAACTACAGATGGAACGGTGTGGACAACACAAAAGGTACCCAGTGTGCTTCAAGATTACAAGATTTTAGGGAACACAGGAAAAATATTGGCCGCAGAACATGTCCTTTTTGTCTCCACCCTCTCCCCTGCCAGAAGACTATTAAGTCCGATTTCTCCCCAAAGATGAAAACTCCTATATTGTAGTGACCTGTATTTGGGTCTGTAGAGCCTGTTTTTCACTGAGCATGCTTGAGGTTTGAGTACTAGTTGATGTGAAGAACTAAGCACTATAAAGGTAGCATTAATAATGTGAATCAAATAATTTTTTTTGCTGTCTTTGAAGTGACAGTTATGTTTTCTGGTTCCGTTCCCTGCTCAGCATGTGAATCTGACCTCTTAAAACCGTTCCCTTTGCTATGCAGGACTTGACAACCTCGATTTCTCATTCTGCCTATTCCCTGTACCCCACCTCCTTCACTGCTGTATAGTTCAGCTTTTAGTAGTTTTCATGATGCTAAGACATAAACTTGATCAAGGTTGGACTGACAATCAGCAGTGTTACTGAGCACGTTCTAGAGAGGAGGGATCTGTGAAGGAAGAAGAAACAAACCAAACCCATGACCATCTTCTCTCCTTTCAAAAAGACAATTTTGTTGATCTGAAAGTCACTGACTGTAATTTCCAGGAGGTATTACATGGTTAGCCACTCTGGTACAAGCAGTTCTACAAACTACAACTTAAACCCAGTGAACTGCAGGATCTGTTCTCACCTGAATGTGTTTCCTATTAGTGGGGGGTAAAACTAGACACTAATCTAGAGTATGTCTGGTGAGTATTACGCTGCACTCAACAAGAATAATCCAGGATAGTTAAGAGGATGCTGTGAGGCTTAAGGGCAGTATTCAGCTTTTGCTACTGTTGTAATTATTCTTTCAGATATTAGTGACTGTACCACTGGCCCTTCTTCAGAAAAATGCCATTCAATTTAATCCTCCGCTGTCAGAAAAGAAAATTAAAGCCATTAATAGCTTGGGAGCAGGAGTCATTGAGAAGGTAAGTAACTTCAGACTGTGTCTCATTTTCTTTTCATAGAAACATTGACTGCTTTGTCCCTGTTGCTTTTGCTGTGTATTTCTAAGGCTTTATTACGCATTTGTTTTCACTTGTATACAGTGGCTCAGAAGTAGCCCTGCTTGAACAGGTCCAGAGGAGGGTCACAAACATGACCAGAGAGCTAGAGCACCTCCCCTATGAGGCCAGGCTGAGAGAGTTGGGGTTGTTCAGCCTGGAGAAGAGCCTAATTTTGAGCAAGCTTTCATGATGGTCTTGGATCTTCAGAATTCTAATAATATGCTTATTCCAGTCCTTTCAACCTAATAAATAGCTATACTATTTTAGAAGAATGTTGAAATCTGTGTATTTGACCCGTGTAAAATCTCCTACCCTTTCCCAGTGCAAAAAGACAGCCTCTCCTGAAAAGAACCCTAGTAAGATGTGCTGCTTAGAACAAAACAGAAGTAATGCCAGTAACAGGGCTGTAACAATTTTGAGGTTTAAAGGCAAGATTCAGAAACTGCCCAGACAGGATGGGGATCACTAAGTTCTACATTAGGTTTGTAAAAATTCTGCTGAATTTCTCGAGCATTTTCCATAGTGAATTCCATTGTGAATTCAATAGTCTGTGGATTTGTAATTTGTGAGACTAGCATCTCTTTTCCTCTCTCTGTGCCCCCGGAGAACAAGCTCATATATTCTTTGTTGAGACCCCCTCATAGAACTGGGTGTCTGAGTGAAAAAGGGAAAAAGAATTAGGAGAACAAAACACACCCTCTCCAGTTATGAGGTTTGTGGTATGAATTTCTTTAATTCCATCTCTGTCTCTCTCTCTTTCTTTTTAGATTGCCTTGCAATTTCCTTACAGATTTTGGGACAGTAAAATTCAAGGAGCTGATTTTTTTGGTCATGTTCCACCCAATTCCAGCCAACGTGGGCTCTTTAGTGTTTTCTATGACATGGATCCAGAGGTATCTCATGCTGGCTGCATTTTCTGTTGGTCCTTCAGAAATTCAGTTTGGAATCTAGGCACAGTAATTACTGAACGACGGAAGTTTCTTCTTTCCCCCACCCGTGCAACTGTTCGGAGAAGTGGAAGCAGTGGTATTTAGCAAGAAAAAGCTGACTGGTACTTCATTGTAGCAAATGGGAATGTTTTCCAAAGTTTGGATACAAAATATATAGAAGCAAGTTAATGCTTTTATTCTCAAAGTATCTTGAAAACAAGCCTGTAATACCTAACTGTAGATATACTACAATATGGAAAAAATCTACCAGTCATTTCCAGTTTAAGACTTCTGTTCCTATATTTAAATCAGCTAAAAATTGTATTCAAAAGATCGTGTTGGTTTATTAACACTTAATGCCTTGCACTAGCTTGAAGAACCACGTGGAATGGCAGAAGAAAAGACAGAACAGTGGGTTTTATACAAAACTGAGGCCTGTAGGGTCAGTCCAAAACTCATCAACTGCAAAACAAATTCAAACCAGTGCACTGACATCATGTTTTTTTTCCCTGCTGGTTCCAAGCAGACACATTACATATTTATATCTTACCTTTTCATGCTTCTACAACTGCTGCTTAGTACCTGGCAGCAATTCAAAGGCCATTTTGTAACCTTATGGCTTTACTCCAAAAGGAAACTACCCGGAGAAGATTGTGCTCTGTTACTAGACCATCTGTACCTCTACATGACTTTTTCTTAAAGCAAGTTTCTCTTCCCTACTTCTAAAGCAAATTCTACATGAGGTTCAATGTGTTGGTGCTGCCCAGAGACACTAGATATAATTCTTAAATTGCTTGATAGCTATTCTCTGCTTGCTGTCAATTTTAGTAATGGAAAAAATGCCTTAAACAAATGATGGAGATTTCTTTAAGAGTTGAGAACCTGTGTGCTACTCTAGTCACCATCACCTTTGAAACTTCTGCATCATGGTAGCAGGTTTCTTGAAGTGAAGTGGAAGGAAACATCAGTAGAACTGAGATTTCATTTCTGGTGCCAAAAACTGCTGGTAAGAACTTAGTATCAGCCGAATCCAAAACAAGTATATTTGTTGCCACCTTGTGAAATTGGAGTACAGTTGAAGTGGAATTTTGGCACAGAACTGGAGATTAAGAGGTCTGTCACAATAACACTGTAAATGTCAAATCTTTTGGTGCAGCCTTTAAACAGGTAGATAGGAAACTTTTGGGTAATTCAGAAAGTTGTAAAAGGGGCTGATCATAACACAGGTCTGTGAACAATATCTAATATCAGAGGATATTAGTAATTTGAACATAAATACTATAGAATATGCACGCTTCATTCTGAGGAATCAAACCGCCTTTCCTTTAGAACAAAAGCTGCTTTGCAGCTGAAAATCTCTTTGGCAATACCAATTAAAAGGGACTCTTCAATAAATACTTACTAACCTAATAATTTCTCAATCATCTCATATGTTCATGTCTTGTTTTTAGGGCAAACAAAGCATTTTAATGTCAGTGGTGACTGGAGATGCTGTGACAACCATTAAGAGTTTAGATGACAAACAAGTACTGCAGCAGTGTATGACTGTACTTCGAGAGCTATTTAAGGAGCAGGTAAGAGAAGCCTCTTATTACAAGATGAATTAACTTGCCAACAGACAGAAAGCTTTTGATTCCTATACATCACGAAGTAATACAAAACTTTTGATACTTTATTTTTCTTTTCTTATCAGTTTGAGGGAATAGGCTTTCTTTGAGATCCACTAAAGTCACACTGTCTGGTCTCTTGTGTGAAAAATGTGAATTGAAATATCTCTAGATCTATCTGAAAGAATATGGTAATGAATTGAAAACTAGAAATTCACTATAATTCTTTAAAGTGCTTTTTAAGAGAAAAATTCATTAAAGTCAGTAGTTTAGGCAGGTAACACAAATACGCTTCTTTCTTAACTGTCACTTTTTCCAAGCATCACTGCTTCCAATGCACAATAAAAGCTTTAAGCTAGATGAATTTGATTATGATTTCCCCACCTCCCTATATAAAAAACAACTAAAATGACAACACTCCCAAACCAGTTCCTTACTTTTCTGATAAGAAGCAACTCTCCTGATCTGTCTTGGAATGGAGGTACAGGCAAAATGATCTATCAAGGGCCCTACATCCTGACTGTACAAAACCCCTAAATATTAGATAAAAATTTCTACCTTTTTTCCTTCCTCTAGCTCATCATTAGGATAAAATCTAATAGGAAAATCAGAGAAGTATGGGGCAAGCAGATGACTATCACTTAGCAGTGTTGTTTGTATTCTGCTCTGCAGATAGTCATGCCTTAGTTAAATTCCTGGGAGCAGGTAGATCCCCAGGAGTGATCATGTTAATAATGCTCACGGGTGATCTCTCATGTTTTATTGATGGCTCAGATGTTAGGATTAATCATCTTGGAAAAACTTCAGCATCTGAAAGCTCGACATTTCCTAGAAAACATACTTTTGGTAATGGCTTTAGAGTTACCAGAATCATTTGCAATGTAATTCCACATACCTGCTATTTTGAGCTCATGAAAACGTAGAGGTTGCCAACAGGTTTTTCATTTGGGTGCTGCTCTTGTCTAGAAAAGTGATTTTCATGTCTGTCCCCGTGGTTTATAGCGGCTCTAAATTTCAGTTGTCTGTCCACAGTACAGTGGGATTTTGAAAGACAAGACAGCTTGCAAGGGTGCACCAGAGCTTCTGGTATGTCCATGACACTGGCCATAGTTGGCTGGCCCTTGGTGTGACTGCTTGAGCTTTAGTCTCTCGTGTTCTACCTGAATGGAATAGTCTCTGTTGCTGTGTAAGAGGCAACCATGGGTGCTTCTCTTTACTTGTCCCAAGCTCCTCAAGAGTAAGACCCAGCTGTTGTTGTCTGAGCCTTCATACAACTGTTATCCAGGCTCTTTTTGGCAGAATTGTGTGGAATTTGCACGCTGCAATGTGACAGAGAATACACGGTATTACTGTCGTGGCTTAGCTACAGACACTCTTGCCTTTCTGGTTTGTATTTTCATCCTGAACTTGCTTTTCAAGCCAGCTCATTTTGCTGATCTTAGGTAAATCAGGTTATTTCTCCATTGGAATAAGATTATCTCCAAAATGAAGATTACATTTTGATGTTTAGCAATCTAGAAGTAGCAAAGCATCATGCCTTACCAGGATAAGAAGCGCTTACATTATACATACAAACATGCTGAAAGATGCTGATACTGGTATTTCATCTGGTTGTAAGAGTATCTATGTATTTTGAGGAGAACTTTTTTTCCTGACTATGTAGTTCTAGGTATATTAAAATATCTGAATTTGCTGCATTCAGAACAGTGCAGCTGTGATGTTTCAGGCATCAGGCAGGTCTAGCAAACAAAGTTATCTTTGTGGTTAGCAGCATAATAAATAAAATTGGAATTTAATTCTGGAATGTGATCTGATCTGTACTGTAATAATCCTATATACTCTAAAGATTACAGGAAACTGTTTGAGAAAAAGCTCTGCAATTGTGTGTGAGCTTTTCTTGACCGTACATAACTTTTATTTTGATTATGCAGGAGGTTCCTGACCCAGTGAAGTTTTTTGTTACTCGATGGAGCAAAGACCCTTGGCTCCAGATGGCCTATAGTTTCGTGAAAACAGGGGGCAGCGGTGAAGCTTACGACATTATAGCTGAAGACATACAAGGAAAAGTTTTTTTTGCTGGTGAGGTGAGTGTCTTTGTTACTGTGGATTAAAGTTATTGGGGAACTATTTCTTACACAGATCATCTTTTGCTAACCAACACCATTAATCTCTGAGGTGGCATATAAATATTCTGTTAGCACAAACATGCTAACGTTTCTTGATTTTTTTCTCTATTCATATTATTATTGGGCATGGAAAATCTGCCAGATATGTCAGGTCAGGGGTAAGCTGTGTAACCAATAAATGCAGAATATGACAAGCCTGTACAATCCACTTTTTAGTCAAATTGTCTTTCTGTTATTCCATTTGTTAGTAACGTAACAAATGCTGCTCCTGGTTTAAGTGTGTTCTGTACTGGAACAGAACTCACCTGCCCCACTAAAGGACAGATGGCAGAGCAGGCAACTAATTTTGCTAGTTGTCTTGCTTGCAAATTTTGAATTGCTAAAAATCTTAAAAAGAATTCAGGAGGAAATATTGAAGTTTTCCATGGCTTTTAAAAATGTCTGGTGTATTCTTAAGGAAAACAAAAATGATTTTTATAAACTGCAATTCTATTTGTTTTAATAGTTTTAGAAGCAATTAATTTGTTTGTTTTGTGTTTTTAAATACAGGCCACAAATAGGCACTTTCCTCAGACCGTTACAGGAGCTTACTTGAGTGGGGTTCGAGAAGCGAGCAAAATAGCAGCCTTTTAAGTACTGAAATTTTGTGTTTATAGATCTATTTTTAATTGTTTTCTGTGGGTAAAACTATCTTCAAGATTCTTATTGCTGCCTTTTTCCTGAGTGGTACGTAACTAGTATATGGTACCTGAAGATAAAATCTTCATCTTCCTTTTCTTCTTTCTCCCCTACTCCCTTCAAGCCCTGATGATGCATCTTGTTGGGGTTTGCTTTCCAGCTCAGGTGTTACTTGCACGAGTGACACTGGAGTCCCTGGCCACAGCTTAACTAAGGGAACTTTTGTCAAGAGTCCTCTCCTGTATGGCTCAAGTCGTGCTGTTGGAAACCTTCATTTCGAAGGTCAGATTAAAACATTAAAAATCCTGGCAGTTAGTAACCAGGATGGGAATTTTCCACTAGCTGTGCTTCTCAGGTTGATTATGCTCATAGGAGTTCAAACTTGCTCCCAAAAGCCTGAACAGCCTAGAGAAAGTCTAGAATTACTATCAGAAGGAACTCATTTTTTCCACTTGCAATCAATAACCTTTTCTATAATATTTTTACTATTCTTAGCCTCTACTAAGTGGGCTTTGGAATATCAAGTTTGTTCCTTTAATTCAGATGGCTGGAACAGTTTACAGTGCAATCAGAGAAAGGTTATTGTAGCTAATAAAAACTTGAAAAACTTTTACAGTACTTTAAAAAACTTTGAAATATCTTCTCTGCTACTTAGGCAGAGAAATTCCTGTTAAAATAATAGGGTGAGTTTAGATTTGCTTAGTGCTTCTGATAATGTAGAAACAGGACAGCTTAAAAATGCTATATTTCTATGATTATTTTGAAAACAACCTTACAAATTCATTTGGGCTGAGTAGGGGAACTACCTTATGGATATGAATGCACAGTGGAGGGTGAAGGACTTTAAGTTCCTAAAAGCTCATTCAGCTTTTATATTTATTTAAAAAATAAGTGAAGGTGGATGAGGAAAAATACTAACACTTTCATGAAGGGCTGAAACAAGGTGGCTTGCACTTTGACTTGAAGTTTTGTTTGTGTTTTTTTTTTCTTTTATTATTAAAGTATTAAAAACAACTTGAGGGGGTAATTCAGTAAGGGCTAAGCATCTAATAGCTTTTCCATGGGACAGGGAAGAAAGGAAAATATTTTGCAGTGGAAATAAGACAGATACAACTAGGATATCTGTTGAAATAGTGTTTCACTAAAATGGTATTACTGAAAGAAATTAAAGCCAACTTCTAGATCACCTTCCCTATAACTTTACTGTATAGACTTCACTATTTCTGGAAGGAAAGTACGCACTTAATTCTTCTCCCCCCTCATTCTCATGCATAGGCCCTTTTCTTTTTCTAATCTCTTTGTTTAAGAAGGACACAGCCAACTTTTTTTGAGTTACAGTACTTATTTCCATGAAGCTGTAGCCTTGGAAAAAACACACAAAACAAACAAGAAGCAACCTTAAGAAAAATCCTACTGAATAAACAGAATTCTTCTTTTTAAATACCTAATATTTTGGTTTTTAGAGTAGGTATGATATTGTTAAATACCTTTATTTAATCTCTAATTTACAAGTTGAAGATGTTTATATAACTAGATGTTTTTCAGATATATATTCTGTTCTGCTTCTTAAAGCTGAATTATATGGATTAATAGGGAAAGTGTAACTGTTCATCATTTTCCTCTACACAAATGCTAGTATGTACAGTTTTAAAGTATTTCCAAGTATTTAAAGGCTATAAGAAGCAAGACAAAATCCTCTGATGATAAAAGATAATCAGACATCAGATTTTGCTTTTGGTAATCATTTGCACTTTGTTTTCATGTATTACAGGTCAATTTGCAGCATAACTAGGAAAGACTGAGAGCTGCATATGTTTGAGTTCCATGTTGCTTTCCCAGTTTATAATATATGACAAAATTATTAGGAGGGGAGCTTCTGAAGGTGGGGAAAAAAGCTTATTAATTACTACAAGCTCAAACCATTGTATTCAATGGCTGCTTCAGCTGGCCTGGGTCAAAACTTCAGTCAGCTTTAATAACATAGAAATACATCACATTTTAGGTGGAAACTCTCTGGGAAGCTGGGCTCAGGATCCATTTTGCAATCCAAAGTTTGTGTGAACATGCTTGATTTTAGGCATATGCTTCCATCCTCTTAATTTGGACTTGGGGCTTTAAATCTACAGCTTTGCAGACAGATAAATGCTGTTCTAGAGAAGAGAGATGGACACAAACAAATATGGTCACATTTGGCTTTAGCTGCTGCATACTACTTATAGCACTAAAAAAAAAAGGGTAATGAATGATAAATTTACCAATGGCCTAGTCTGTTAATTTTATTTGTATATTATTTTGGTGCCAAGGCACTTAAACTGTATTGTGCTGCACTTAAGTTTGAGGAGTAAATAAAATATGTTCCATTTTAATTTACTTTCATTTGAAATGTATAAGAACATCAGGCTGGTTCTGAGACTTCATTCTTTAATGTTCCCCCAAAATTTTTTTAATACCTATGTTAAACTTTTTCAAGCATGTACATGTTTTGGGTATTTTTTCATTTGTGTTTAATTTATTCCCTGCAAATAAAGAACTGGGGAATGTTTTCTTTGAGTAGATTTGTTTTAAATGTTATCAAAAATATTTGAATGCAGAGCATGATCTGTTACACTTCAACTGTTCTGTGTGACTCTGTTATGGCAGCAGAATAAAACTGGAAAGTAGCCACAGGATCCTCATGTTTTGGGGTTTGTGTGTGTGGGTTTTTTTTTTTCCCCTCTAAGTAATATCTAAGTTAATATCAATTGTAACAAAAAAGGTAGGCTTAAGATTTCATTTTAGTATATTCCTACAGCTGGACAGTTCCTCAGAAGTGCTGTTCTAGAGCCTTCTCTGAGCTTCAAGTACTGACTTTGCTGTTATTTGGACAACACTGTAGTAGTGAGTGTCTTTTGCCTCAAAGGTTTACAAAGCACTTCAGAAGCTTGCATCACATTTTCCTTAGCTAGAGGAAATTTAAATTAAAATAATTGTTTAGAAGCACTGCCTGTAATTTTAAAATAGCCAGTAAAATCACCAGGGAACCACATAATGCTTTTCACTGAAAAAGTGTGGTACAAATATTTTGTCAGGTCATAATCCTGTAACGTTCCTACCACTACAGCTCACTAGAAGCATGTGGAAGCCTGACTACATACTCAAAACACTTTTAAGTTTTATCAGAATTTGTCATTTTATCTATGTTGTTCTCCTTGCAGGGGAGGTTAGGTGTTCATTTAGTGTAAGTCTGACTGCAGGCAATTAAACTTTCTAAGGGACTAGGAATATTATTGCAACCAGTAACACACCTAGGTCTGAACCAGTGAAAGTGTTAGTGTGGAAAATTCCCTGTTTTCCCCAAGCCCTGTCATACTTGTATAGCACTTCAAAGTGTGTATCCTGAGGATGTGCTTTTTGCCTCCAAATACAAACTCCCTGCAGGAAATTTGTTACACCTGACACTGGTCTTGAAGGTTAACTTCAGTGTAAGAACAATAATCTTTAAAATGGAAACAAAATAGTATTGCTGCTTTCAAAATAAAGCACAGAGCAGTAGATTTCACACTCCCTCAAAGAATGACAGTCCTTCAAGAAAACAGTTGGTGGGAGGGATTTTTTTTTCCCCCCTTTTAACTCAGCTGTCTAAATTTGAGATCAGAAGTAAAAGTGAAGTAGTGAGTCAATGACTGAGCACAGTCCAGTGAGCAAGGTCGGGTGACAGAGACACAGCAAGTTATGTAATATTGCTATCCTCTTACCCCCAGGGCCTCTGGAGATCATCTCATTTAAGCCACTACTTGGAACAGGGCCAAGGTGGAGCTGGTTGCTCAGGGCCCTGCCACGCTGAGTCCTGAACATCTCCAACAATGGGGATTCCACAACTGCTCCAGGCCCTGTTTGTGCCACCACCCTCAGGGTGAAGCTTTTCTTCCCTAACAGGTCACTGCAGTTTCCCTGCTGGCAGCCTGGAAACAGGGATAAGTAAGTCTACCCAAGTGGTCAGGAACCACTCTTTCTGGAAGAGCTAATAAACCTTACTGGAATCGCTGTGCTGCCAGGGGCAGTATTTGGCCAGCTTATAAATAAACCTTTTGGAGGTCAGTGCTTAAATCCAGTTTAGGGGTGGCTAATCTAAGCCAGTCATACATCTCACTTACTTTGTCATGTGCCTTCTAACAGGACAATGCAGAAGGAACACAGCTGCTAGAAGCAGCCTGCTGGGGTCCAAGGATGCTCTTAGTCAAAGCTTCTGGAAAACAAATGGGATGGCCCTTGAAAAGTTGTGTCTTAATTTCATCTTAGTTAAATATGCCTGAGCAGGGTGCCACAGCTTACTGCCTAACTCCAACTTGGTTGTTTCCCTAAAGACATGTAACCTCTCTTCATTTAAAATTTCTACTCTTCCCTTTCCCCACCCAGCTCTCTCCATCCTCCTTCCCCTATAGGGCTCATCCACTGTCACCTCAGGTGCCAAGCACAATCCTAAGAAGAAGTTATAGAAGTGAGTCTTTCAGCTTCATTGGTGTGGTTTTTCAGGTTTCTGACCAAAATACTGAATACCAAAGACTTTAAACAGAGGAGCCAATACACTGGACTGGCAATTACACTGTAAACCATCAAATCAAGATGTTACAACTTTTTCTGGATTACAATGGTCAGAACGTAATCTTAAGCATCTGGAAGGTATATGCCTGGACACTTTATTCAGTTACCTTTTACCCAGTTTCCAGTGTTTATGAGCATCTCTGTACAAGATTTACAGCCCTTATCAGCCGTGGTGTTAATCCACTAGCATGAGGATAAGCAGGACATTTTATTTACCTTTTAGTCTTGTCTTGCAGCCTTTCCCCCAGTTGTAGAAAGAACTGGAATCTCTTATCAGCTGCAGCCAGACCGGTATGGATTTGCAGGGAAACAGCTAAGACATTTCTTCTCTGTTGAGGACTACACTGGGTTGTAGTTAAGAGCTTTAAACAAAGTATTTGAAGGATGCCGAGTTCATTTCCATTCCATCTGTGCAATTCCAAAGTGGCAAGTAATGTGTATATACAATAAATAGAAATACACTATCCTTTAAGTTTTCATTAGAATTTACACTATGAAAGATGTTTATACTTGGGAGTCAGTCATCTTAAAACACTTTCTGACTGACATAATTAAAATAGACTGGTATATTTACATAACTATCACAAGGCAGTTCAAGTGTTTGTAGAAGATCCATCCAAAAACCCAACAAAACTTGACACATACAACATTCTGCTTTTAAGCAGGACTTGGAAAATGTGGATGTTTTTAATTGCTAATTAAAAAGTGTCCTTTGTACTAAAATAGCTCAAAAAAACCCAAAACCACAACAAAAAAAACCCCATAAAACTCAAACCATCCCAACAAAAAACCCAGACCAAGCTCACAGAAGACATAAAATCATAGAATGGGTTGGGTTGGAAGAGACCTTAAAGACCTAGTTCCACCTCCCCTGCCATGCGCAGGGACACCTCCCACTAGAGCAGTTTGCTCAGAGCCCCATCCAAGCCAAAGACCTCCAGGGAGGGGGCATCCACAACCTCTCTGGGCAACCTGTTCCAGTGCCTCACCACCCTCACTAAAGCATTTCTTGCTCCTAATTAATCTAATCTAAATCTACCCTCTTTCAGTATAAAACCATTACCCCTCATCCTATCACTCCACTCCCTGATCGAGTCCCTCCCCAGCTTTCCTGTGGGACCCCTTTAATTACTAAAAGGCCACTATAAGGTCTTCCCAGAGCCTTCTCTTCTCCAGGCTGAACAATCCCAACTCTCTCAGCCTGGCCTCATAGGGGACACGGTCCAACCCTCTGATCATCTTCGTGGCCATCCTCTGGACCTGCTCGAGCAGGTGCTAATCTTATCCTGGGTGCAAGCACATCCATTTCAGCAATAGCACCTCCTTTAAAGCAGAGAAGCTGCTGAAGTAGGCTTGAGTTGTTTCTACTAGATGAGATAAAGACAACACCCTTGTTTCTGTATAGATTTTTCTTTTTTTTACTATACATTTCAGCAAATGTTAAATCATCAAAATTGATTTACATTTTTGTGAAAGACATTTATTGAATACAAAAAAACCCCATTACATTCAGCCTTATTATAAATGATTACACGCAAAGAAATTCCAAAAGTGTGTGAAGATTAATAGTCTCACTGGCTGAACATTTTCAGAATTTAGATCATTTACGAACCCTTATTTCTCAACTGTACAATAATAAAATTCAAAAAAAATACACTTTTTCTTTCCAGCAGTACTACAGTCAGAGGGATTCTGTGCTCACGGCTTTAATGGCAGCCCACACTTTGGCAACTCTTTAGTTTCATGATTTTAAGTGTAAGACTTCCCATAATAGCCACGAAGCGTATGGAGAACTGAAGCCTAAACAACAAAAATTGATGCAAAGATTTCACTTTGATCTGAAAAGCTGTGGGCCAAAGTTGAAGACTGCAGGCTTAGAAGTACCAGTGTCCATGTTGGGGCACTGAGGCTCAGGTTCAGAAGAGCTTAACCACACACCTCAGCACTGCTCAACTTGGAAGCCCCACTGAGGATTCCCAAATCCATCGAGCCTCCCAGCTGGACATCTGGGACACCCACTTCTGAGATTCTAGGCCATCAAGTCAAGACATTAAAGTACAAGATTTTTTGCAAAGTGAACTTTAGAAGCATTCCTATAGCCTTTGGAGGGATTTTATTTACTATGTCAAGCCATTGAAACAAAGCTATCTATCTGTGGTCTTTCGTACAAAGTTAAATGCTGAAAAGCTTAAGTATAAAACTACAGTTCAGTTTCTGTACAAGGTAAGATGGGACAAACATTGTAGAACCTCAGCTCACTGGTAGTTTCATGAAACTCTTGCATACCACTTTTCATCCCAGCCTCACTGCTGAACACTGACATTTCATGTCATAAATTCAAAAATAACAAGATTAAAAAACTGTTTTGCACAAAAGAAATCTGAAATAACTTTATATACACAAGAGAAAGCCTTTTAAAAGTACAAAAATAACATCTATATGCCAATTAGTTACCATGCTTTGACAGTTCTCTCAGTGCCTACACATGCAAGACAATGATCTAGGTTTAGAGTAATTCTGCCTCTGTAGAATGTATCAGAATATAAAAGACATTAACACTTGACTAACTTGTTATTCTCAGCATGGATATGTATTCAAAATATCTTTATAACCAATACTGCAATATTCCAGTCTCTGCATGTGTATGTGCAGATAAGCAGCTTTCATCTGACTTGATTTTAAAATCCCCTGCAAGCTAGTAATCCACACTAAAAAGCTACCATGGCTCTAATGAATCTAGTTCGACAAAGCAATTCAAAATGTACAAAAACTATAAAAAAAATGGAACATTTATTGCCATGCATGAAACTTAAGTACGTTCAACTAAAAACTGCATCAAATGCAGTTTTGATTTTGCCTTTAAAAAAAAAAATACACAAAACAATTTACATCGACACTCTTAACATTAGATCAGCAGAATCAGCTCTGACTAAATACCACAAAAGTAAGACACATTCCTTTTGCTGGTGCCTATCAGATCTTCAAATCCATGGAAACATAAACCCAGGAATCTTCATTTCCCACAGTCAAACCAGATCATGAAATCAACTGAAAAGAGAAGTGTATTAGTTTTCTCCTTTCTCTCAACCCAATTACATACAGCCTCTCCTTTTGCACCAGACTATCAAGAGAACAACCTCTAGGTTTGCTCTCGCAAAAAGCCAGGCACATCCCTACCGCAGACAAACGGCTGTTACGCCTCTGCTGAGAGTGACCCGCGCGTGCACAACACAGACAGAACTACTTCTAGATAACCACACAACATCTCCAAATGAAGTCACAAGAGAAAGAAAAGTTAAAACATAACTCCACTAAGTGAGCCTCGCTCTTCTAGTTCCATTGATTTTTTTGGTTGTGGGCAAGCAAAAATAATTGAACTTGAAATGTATTTATTTTACAAATGATCATCGACAGACTGGACAATAAATCCTTTATGATGAGTACAGGAGATCAGGCTTAACCTTCAGCGCAACAAACTCAAAGGTAACACTCTAACTGTGCACACCCAGAGAAGAGCCATCTATCTTTACAATCTCCTTGGCCTTCTCTCATTGCCAGAGCTTGCAGGTCTGCAGAGCTTACAGGACCTCCTGCACTGTTACCTAGAGACGTCTGAGGTCAGTGCAGGAATTACGGTGCACCCTGCAGCCAAGGCTCTCATCGAAAGCAAACGCAGAGCTCTCAGAGTAACGTAAATTTTAGTTTTGCTTACCAAATAAATTTGTTATAGTAGTAGTGGCATGCTAAGAACATAAAGTCTGAAGTGGTTATTTTTGGAAGAGGGATTCAAAAGAAGTAAAAAATAATAATTAAATAATCAGAGCCAGAGTTCTGCTTCATCAGAGCACTAAACTTCCAATCCTGTATAGGAAGTTATTAAAATCAGTGTAACAGGATGCCATGTCACTTTCTAATATGTTGAAGAAAAAAAACCCAACCCAACCCAGAATGTTTTTTAAATGATATTTACCTCTTTGACTGTTGTTTTAATGAAGTCTTTCCTGTCAGATAAATCATAACTAGGATAGTTTTCATATACCTAAAAAGTAAAAAAAAAAAACCCCACAAAAAAACAAATAAACAAAAACCACACAACACGATAAAACAAGCCTCAAATTAGTTTCATTCAATGTATTGTATGAATAGAAGGAGTTGAAATTAAATTAGAGCAAAAATTGGTGTGGTAGTTCTAGTATTACAACTGCCAAAATGAGCTCTGTTAATTATGGAAGGTGACAAGCTTATATTCCTGTCCTTATTTGGACCATATAAATATTTAAAATGCATGGGGTTTTTATGCTTGGTCACTGACTAAACAAGTACTATAATTTTTCCACATCAACAATGGAATTTCTAGCTTGCCATGTCAGGCAAGTAAGAAAGAATGCTCTAGTCTTTGTCTTACATTCTCTTTAAGTAGGAAGCTGAACAAATATCAAATCCCAAGGCTTATTTAATTTTTCAGTAATAAGTAAAACGATGACCCTTTTAAGTGACTAATAGAAGAGTCAACATATCTGAGTGCTATTCTACAACTTTACTTTTGTTAACTGGGTGGGAGAGGACCAAGCAAAGAAAAAACAGATGCCGACACTGACAACCAATACAAAGTATTTTATTTCAATATACCAAATTTTAGCCTTCTAGGATGACTATAAATACGACAAAAAGTTTGTACAGAACATAAACATACAGCTTTCTCATAATAATAACTTCTGGTTTAATTTTCTCAAGCCACCTTCTTGGAAGTACCAGGGAAACAAGGCTGTGAGTTAGCTGACTGTAGAAGATATCAAGATACTAGTCTGGGGGTTTTGGTCACTTTTCCCAACCTCTTCCTTTTCTGACCACATGGCCTCTTCCTGGCACCTGTCCTGACAATTAGGATGCCTTGCTGAACTGATTCTACTCACTAACTCAGCTGAGAACTATTCATTTTTTGCTAAGAACGTAAGAAGAATGAGAGCAAGGTAAGCAGGACAAAGAGCAGGACACAGCCCTCCTTTTTACAGCAGCAAGCTGCTGCTCTGTCTCAACACTCAAATAATTTCACTTTAATACATGGCACTTGTTTTGGAGGTAATACTGCTAACTTTTTATGTAGCTAATTTGTCTTTGGAGATTTCCCTTCTAATACTGGTTGTCAGTGTGGCCTGTTTTACAATTAAAGCTCTCCTTGTTATAGCTGTTAGCAATTAAATAAATCAATGCAAACCTACTTTATTTCTGAAGCAGAGTGCAAGCCTCCATTTCTGAAATAATGTCATTTCTGAAAAAAGTCAGTTCAGAGACAAGCCCCTGCCTAACAAGAAACTGCAAAATCCTATTTGCTTACCTTCTTGCAGATTTGTTTCATTGTGACCTCCTCCAAGTTTGCATTGGCCAACAAGCTCTTGACAGTTTCCTTAATTTCTTCATCTGTAGGTGGTTTCTTCAGCTTTTTAATTAAAGGTTCATCATCTGAACTATCCTCAGACTCACTTTCTAAAATGAAGAATAGCTTTAATTGTAATAAAAGATTTTCAATTTGTCTGCTTGCTTCTTCCAAAACAGAAGTCATCAGAACTTTCCCCAAATATGTGATGCAGATGTTCCCCCTTAAAACAGACACCTTGCCAGACTTCCCTCTTAAAAACCAAGCTAATGCAATCAGTACTACAGTTACTTATGAATCTGCATCATTTTTTGATGATCTATCAGTTGACAAATCAATATGTACTCTAGAAAATATGGGACTGACTACTCTATGAAACTAAAAAAAGATTTATTACAACAATTCCACATTGAGATATAATAGCCTTTAGAAAAAAAAAAGTACTTTTTTTTGCCTGGATTTTCCTCCCCTCAGCAGTGCTGTGCATTAGGATCTTGTAATTTTGCAATGCTTTATTTCTGATTAGAAACACCATGACAATAAATGAAGGGAATCATAAAGGAAGCTAAGCGAAGAGGCACAAGACACTCCTACAATCGTTTCCAGCAGCAAAAAAAAAAAAAAATAGACTAAATGACTCTGCCATCCACTCAGTTCCTCTACTGCCAACAAGACAGATGAGCAGATGCCAAACAATCCAGATAATGAGCTTACAGAAAGACTGACTTAACATTTTGATTTTTGTGCTCCGAACATACACTCAAAATAGAAATGCAGGAGTGAAGAAGAAAGTATGAATATGTTACAAACATATGCAAAACACATGTAACATTATACATATATGTGTGTACGTGTGCATGTGTGTGTGTGGATGACAAAATAGAGCATACACACAGAATCAGCCACATCAATTCTGCTAGCAGCCAGTTTGAAAATACACTGAGTTCAGCACAGGCCTGTTGATAAATAAAGCTATGAAAGAAGTTCAGCATAATTCTGTGCCTAAGAGTTTAACTGTTACTTTTCTAAATACACTGAGCAGAGTAATTAACCTGAGCTGATGCCTATGCAATACATAACACATGCCAATGCTGGCACGAAATGCAGCATGTTTGCAGGATGGATAAATGCTGCATTAATAACTCAGTACAGCTGTGACAGACATGGCTCTTCTCTGACATTCTGCCAGAGAATTTAAGGTGGGAAAGACCCTCAGGAGATCATCTGGTTTAAGCCGCTACTTGGAACAGGGCCAAGGTGGAGCTGGTTGCTCAGGGCCCTGCCACGCTGAGTCCTGAACATCTCCAACAATGGGGATTCCACAACTGCTCCAGGCCCTGTTTGTGCCGCCACCCTCAGGGTGAAGCTCTTCCTTCCCTAACATGTCGCTGTGGTTTCCCTGGTGCCTGTTGCCTCCCATCCTCTCATGGGGCACCTCCCAGCAGAGCCTGGCCCTGCCCTCCCCATGCCCTGCCCCCCCCGGGGTCGTTGCAGGCTGCAGTGTGACCCCGTCCTTCACTCATCTCTTCTCCAGGCTGAACAAGCCCAGCTCTCTCCACCTCTCCTCCTACATTGTGTGCTCTGGCCCCTGGACTCCCTCCAGTATGTCCATGTCCAGGCCTGCCTTGCAGCATGGAGCCTAAAGCTGGACACAGCATCCCAAGGCAGGGTCACCAGTGCTGTCCAGGGGGTCATGATCCCTTCCCTCAACACTTGCTAGGCCAGCCCCAGTGCTCTCAGAGTTCCTTATTCCCAGGCCCACTGCTGAGCTGGGATCAGCTCACCGGCTGTGGGAACCACCTGCCCCTAACCCAGGGCCTTTCCTACAGAGGTGCTCAGACAGAAACCAGCTTGACCCCACCCACACTTCTGCAATCACACACAGATGTTAAGACACTCAGTGTGTGTATATCTTTTATACACAGGACACATGTAGAGGCCATATCTATGTTCACAAAAAAACACCAAGGTGCTGAACAAAGGACATACTCAGTTGGGGATATACTACTGGATCAACTGGAAGATTGATAAAGTCACTAGAGAGGCACCAACAGAATTTTGCTAATCTTCTTCCAGCAGAAGAGAGAACTGGGCTGATACTTTTGGTTTATATATATACACTTTTCATTTGTGTAGGTACACAACAGAAGTTACATACACTATATCCAAACCAAGAACTTTTTTTTTTTAAATTACTGTTGCAAGGAAAGAAACACGAAGTAGCAAAACAACTCACCAAATACTATTTTCTTTCACAATTAGGTGCAAAAGCTGGCTTTCTAATAAGAATGTCAGTTAAACTACAAGACACTGTATGATGAAAGATTTAAAGCATTTACCTTTTCTAGAGCTGTTCTGATTTTTTTTAGTAGTGCTGCTATCTGCCTTCTTGACATTTGCACTCTTCACAGCTTTCTTGGTTTTAGAAGTTGTCTTCTTAGATTTTTCTCTTTTAGATGCTTTTCTAGGGGGCTATAAAGAAGAAAAACAAAAGATTAAAATGATGGTTTCTACCCAAACAATTATCCTTTCTGTCAATACCAACTAAATCAGCAAATTTAACTGCCATGTTTTACCAGCAATTTCTACCCCTCCACCATAGGGGAAATATGTCAAAGAGCATTCCAACATTCCTTTAAATTTCACATTGCTCTTCTACAGGGACTCCAAAGCTCAAACAGCTAGTACTTTTGATAATACTAGTGGTTTGGTTGTGCTACAACTTTCCACTCACTTGAAATGACTTACAATTAACTTAGAAAAATCACTTTAAAGATGTTCCCCTAAAAAAAGGACATACTATGTTATATTCAATGACTTCTAGATGCTATAGCTCTCTACATGTGACTAATTCTTCTTGCACTTATTGAGGAGAACTACATTAGAGAATCCATAATTTGGCCTATGATTGTGACCAGTAAATACAAAAAATTATTGCATTAAGCCAATATCAACAGAAGAAACTGGGAACATACAGTAAACATGTATCAGTGCACTGCAATTTTGGCACAAATAAAGGGCTTAACACATAAAATCTTTAGACAGTACTTCTGACAATGCTTAAAGCTTTTCTCACAGAAACAAACATGGAATACTGACCAGGAATAAGCCATACTTCAGAGAAAAAAAATCGTGAAACAAAACAAATTAACTAACAGTAGTTACTAAACTCACTCATAATTCTAATTCATATTTAAAATGGCAGTGTAGTCACCTGAGCAAACCATCACATCTAAACAATTAAGATTAGTTCATAAAACTTTTAACTGCTTCTCCCATTACTACCTGGTGGAACTAGTATCTAGTAAATGAGATTATATTTCTTTATGTTGGCTTCCTCAGTTATAGTTGCACTTGCTCTGCAGTGTTAAATGAAGTATGGACTTTCACTGTTGAAATTCAGATAATACACTCAAGGATCACCCCATTTCTAAATAAATGTTTGTAGTTTCTAAATTTTCAGCTTTTGAGTTTCTGCTAAAGCTCCACCACCAGCTACAAAGGCAAAAGTTAAAAGCCAGCACTTATATTTCAGGGTTTTATAAAATTATGCTCCCCCAGCACACAAAAATACTTCAGGTATCTTTTTCTTCTGGCTATAAGAATTTTTGTTTGTATTGTTTAAAGAAAGAGTTGTAGTCAAGTGAGATACACAACTTGGAGGGCTCCAGCCACTCCACGCCATTCAACAGAGCTTGGGCAGCAAAGTAGCAGTGCTACCTACATCCTTCCACCTCTAGTATCGCTAAAGGGTGTCAGAAACCCCTTTTCGATATATTTTTTTTTTTAATTTTTTTTTTGTATTAAGCCTTTACTCCATACAAGTCAACCTCAGTTTTTGAAGACTTCAGCCTACTCAGCTATTGCTTGGCTGACATTACTACATAACTAACTCCTACCTTCTGAAAGAAGGTAAATATCACCTAGTTAGCTCAATGGAGACTCCTCTGAGTTTTGTTGGATTTTTCTTTTTTTTTTTTAGGGTTTTTTTTTGTGTTTTGTTTGGGTTTTGGTTTTTTTTTTGAAATAACAGAGTTCTTGAAAACTTTTCTAAAAGACAACTCTCGCTTCTGAAAGTGATATTCCCCTCCTCACAGTAGGAGCTGTTTTGTTGAAGAAATGAAGCAATAGGAAATTAACTTTTAGTATTTCAGCCCTCTTTCAATTAGCCATTTGTAGGGGAAGAAAAAGGCAAAGTAAGAATTGTTTGTTTCATGAAGGCATAGGGCATTTCCTGGAATCACCTTTTTAAATGAAAGCCAACACCTAACCATAGAGCAAATGGATTTATAAGGTGCATATGTAAAGAATCAAAACCTTTGCCTTTTATCTTACTGATTCTCTAACTTTAATGCACTAAGAATTTATAAACTGCAGATGTGTTCCCTTTTCTTTCAAACCACTCAGTTAAACACAACTAACGCCCCAACTCCTCATGTCCCAAGAATTACCAGTTGATAACCACTACAAAATGGGAAACTGTAGACAAATGCTTTTAGCCCTACATTGAAAAACAACCAAAAAACATCGTTACCTCATCTTCACTTTCCTTCTCTTCCGAAGAGTCATCCTTTTCCTTCTTTTCATCTTCTTCACTGCTGGATTCATCTGACAAGATCTCTGGGCACTTGGTGCGTTTTCCTTTTCTTGTTGTTCCAGTGCTACTGCGTTCCTTTTTGCCACCTTTGCTTGGTGTTTTTTTGGACTTTGGCAATGGCTGAGAAGACAGGGATGTGTGTAATCCAAGGAGGAATACAAAAGTGAATTCAAAAAATATCAGTTCCTTCAAATCCCATGGAAGAATACTAAACAAGTATACAGGTCTCTAAGTCTTGATAAGAAAACCCAGGACTATTTCATGTACTGCACTTAAGCCACAACATTTTGCAGTATGCAGAAATTCATTACAGAGGTGGATTTGAATAAAATGAAATGTCAGTTCTAAGCTAAGCACCCCTTCCACCCCCCTACCAAACCAGAAATAATTTTCAAAGGTTAGAGGTTAGGGAAGGAAAGCAAGAAAAAACAATCCAGAAGGAATCTTTTACCTACCTAGGTCCTCTCAACTCATAAAAGCAAGCTTTTTTCTTCTGCTAACAAATTAACTGACAACTCTTTAGAAGACTTAAAGGCAGAAATTCTGTCACGTCTTATGCAAAATTGCATTTTGTTGTCACTCAGTACCAGTGTCCCTAAGGCAGCATGCAGACTCCTTGTTCACATCACTCGCCAGTGTTTACTGGGAATAAACTTAATTTCCTGAGCAACAAACTAACTATTTAAGTATTGCTTTTAGATTACCAACTGAAAGTCCAAGAAGATTAATAATAGAGTTTGGTAATCTATTCCGTTTTGTGATTACCAGATGCAATCAGACACTTGTAACACACCCAGGTAACATCTGACAGCTTATCTTCCTGTCCTTTGATGGTTTATTTCCTTGCTCCGACACTTTTTTAAATTTCTTTTTCTTTTCTTCTCACATATTGCCTGTTCCCCTCCATTCACCCACAAAGCAGAAGCTACTTATGGTATCTAGGTATGGATGTCTGTAATTAGCTTCATGTGTTGACTGCATACACTTCTGTGTGCTAACAGTGTACAGAGGTGCACGCACATGCAACCATATAGTTTGAGTCCTCATTAGCATTCTATGATTCTATGAGACCTGTAGGAGTAGAGCTACTTCTTCAAGAAGCCATTGCTACTGCAGTTGTAACAATAGTTGTACTGCGAGTGGTAACAGGCAAATTAAAAGCATTATTAGACGGCTGCATTTTTCATCAGAAAAGCTACAAAAGCAAGTATAACAATCTGCATCTCACCTTGCCTGAAGATTTTGGGTGCATTAAGAAATTTAAGATTCTGGTTACCAGCTCACTATTAACTCCTGATCTTTCCAAGTCGAGGACTTCACAGATACTTTTCAACATTGCATTTCTAAACCTGGGGGAAAATAAATAAATAAATAAGTATCACATCCTAAACAGTCAGTCTATATTTGAATGCTAGAAGCTGCTACCTGTTCTGTGTCTGCAACCTGACAATAAACATGAATACATACACTTAACTACATTTCCAGATGTATCTATATTTAAGCAAAGAACCACCATATTACATAAAGCAAAATAAAACAAGATTCCCAAATTCATGTATGTGTAAAGTAGGGTATATAAAAAAAGTTATAAAATTTTAGTTAAAAAAAAACAAAACAAACATCAAATCTTCTCCAGAATCTTTCCTGAGCTATCACACTGGAAAGAATCAGTCTTGAAAAATAAACTCAGTAGGTACAAGACTGGAACTATAAGGTGGCAAAAGATCTCCCTTTATTTTCTCTGGTTCTTTACTACTTTACAGGGGTACCTCTGACAAAAATATAAAGTTAAGAGAAATTCTGACATCTATCCCCTTTATTCTTAAAGGGTCTTGGACCAATTCCCCCTGCTTATCATTTGTCCCATTGGTATTGAAAGAAGTGGAAAGAGACAAATCCTGTCAGGTTATGACATCAGAAAGCAAGCTTAATGAGATTTAAAAAAAACCAAACTCAAACAAACCCCTACTTGTTCTGTTACTGCCCTTCAAATGCTTGTGCCTCCCTCTTCACTAGTTTTGTACAATGTGGCCTGAAAAGTGGATTTCACTGTCCGACAAAACTTATTTTTTGATGTTTATTTAAGAAGTCAGTGCGACTATTTCATGGTGGTCTACAACTTCTCTAAAGTAGCATTTTTTTTCAGATTGTCCCTTTAAACTCACAGACTTTCAAGGAGGCAGAACAACTTTGTTCTCTCACGTTTTAGGGCATGGGAATGGGAAATCTTAACTGGTTTGGTACATCTCCCTGCCTCCAAATATAGTTCATCCACTATTCTTCCAACGATGAAGTAGTATCTTAAAATCGTTTTTCTAGACAGAAATCAACTATGTAGTCAAAATAAATTAACAATCTAATCAGGAGTGTTTCATACACAGCTATGAACATCAGCAGAGCTTACTGCACTACCACAAGCACACAGGGCTCAGCACCTTGAGAGAAGAGCAACACCACACCCAGCTTTCAGAGCATTTGCTGAAGGGCAACAAAAATTAACTAGTAATTCTTTCACACGGAAAACATGAGAAAAAACTGTGCAAAAATACTTCATTTTGTACCGTTTTGCAGACAAGGGGAAGCACCATGCTATTAAATCAGTGGCAAAGAGCTGAAACTCCCATCCTGAGGCAGAGTTTACCTTTTAGATTTACAAGTATTTAACAAACCCTACTCCTAGAAAACTGCCTATGAAACTGCCTATCTGAGGAAGGAAGATTTGCAAATTCCAGATCCTGGAAGCCTTCCCAGTACCAACAAACTGATGCTAAAAGAAAAAAAACCAAAACAGAATAAACTGTGTAGAAGTTATTAGTGCTTTTAACTGTTACAACTAGCTGCACAAATATATAAGGGCATTTTTAAACCCTCTCAGTCCAGTCAAAACAAAGCTGCAGCAGCCTTTCCTATTAATAAAGAAGCAGCTTATGTGGGCAGACAGTAAAAAAGAAGAAAAAGAAATAAAGAAAATATAAAAGATATGTTAGACTAGTAACTACAGCAACTGTAGGGATCAGACTGTATGTTCAATACACAGCGAGTAGAAATGGCTTTGATTCTGAAGGAGGAAGGTTTTGAGGCATAGAAGGATGCAAGTTTGCACCATGAATAGAGCACAATTTATTCACAACACGATGCTTGCCCTGAGGAAATAAAGTTTTCTTCTCGCTTGGCAGAAGCACCTGGGTATTAGCATGCAATAGTTAAAGCCAGGACTGCAGGAATTGTGAATAAAATGTTTACAATTAAAATCTTTTTAATACATTTCAAGTTGTCCTAAAAGACCTGATTGCATAATTAAAATGAGCTGAGAAACAGATCACAGAGCTCTAGGAAACAGCCACTCAGCTAAAAGTTTACATTTAATATGAAGTAAAATTTTGAAAATAAAGAAGAGTTTAAAGCATGAGTCAAGCTATGTTAAGTAGCAATAAAGATCGTTACTTTTTTAACATTTCTTCCTTCTTTTTGTATTGGTCACTTCCTTTTTCAAACGGGAAACCGCTGAACTGACCCACATTCTTCTTTAGAGAAGCAACCTAGAGCAGAACACAGATTACTTTCCATTGCAAGCAGTTTTAAAAAATTTAACAAATGTAACTGGATGAACTTTTCATTTTCTGTTAAAAAAAGTTATAGCCTTTAAGTTATAACCTCCATGGATTACACCTGCCTTTATCTCATGACAGCCAAACGACAGCAATTCAGTTCTTGTGATCTTGGTACTTTTAATTTCTTTTAACACCTTAGTAGGTAAAATCACTTGCCATTTCAAGCTTGTTTACAATGTACTGCAGACTATTTACAGGTTTGCACAGCCATGAGCATATGAAGCCTGTTGCATGCTTTGTACCATGTAATATGTTATAGAACAGCAAATTTTACTCTTGCTATATAATCTGCTAAAGTAGATTTGCTTTACTTGCTTTTCTCGTCTTACATAGGATCATGGTTGTACTTTTGAAGCATTTCTTTAGCATGACCAATTTTTGCATTTAAATACCACCCAATTAATGACTTTTACCATTATACCTGCAATCTGAACACAGCTGAACTTTCATTGCAATAGCCCTTATAATGGGAAATTGCTCCCATTAAGATCCCAAACATTAAGTTCTTTGTTCTCATTCCACCTCTGCTTACCAAAGAGAAGTTAAAAAACATCCCCAAATCTTTCATTCTTCTGAGATCTTTTTAACACTGTCAAGAATAATTTGAACTCACTTTCTATAGTTCTATAAATTCTGTTCCTGGTGTTTCTCCATTAGTTTATAATTTTACCAAAGCTAAACTCCTTTTCCAAAGCAAATTATCTTTGTCCAGCACCTAGAGAAAACTGGCAGATGGCAGTGGTGTTTTATTAAAAATGTTAATTACGATCCAAAGCACATACAGAACGTGCACATAAGACAATATCTGATCTTCACTATATTAAACAGTATTCTGGGTTCCCTATAATTCTGATTAAATATAGTTTTGGATGAAACCATACCAATGTATTTTGAAGTAAATGAGTATATTCTCCTATCTTTAGACTCAAACCACTGAGACACTGCAACAATCCAGATGGACTTTCTAACAAGTCTGTGTCCAAAAGACTAAATGTGGAAGGGGAAAGGGAAGAGGGGGTGGAATTGCAACCAAGTGGTGTGAGAGAGAAAGGCAAGAGTTGTATTTCAACAGTAGTTTTGTCTAGTTAGTATGATTTTGGGGTGTTCAGTATCAATTGACACCTATCTCATTTGCACATAATGATGCAACTGCAAACAGTTGTCTGTCTATTAGTTGATTGCACTATTTATTATTGATTACTAAATCAATTATTAACAGCAGTATCACTGAGGAGTTAGTTTCTTAGCAGTGTGTTGCATAATCAAATAAACAATAGTCTCTTAAATCAGTTATGTCTCAGATCTGCACTCTAAAGTGGGAAAGATTGACTCTGAGGTACTGGTATCCCAGTACCTCCACCCAAAGATGGTAGAGAAGTGTTACCGGTTTCAGGAAAGGTAAATGGATGCAGCTTGATGACTTCCAAAGTAAAGCCAGTTAAACCAGTAAGTTACACGGTTCTGTCATTGTACCTTTCTTATCAAACAATTCGAGCCTACTGCCAAGACAATCCAAAAGACTAAAAAACTCTGTAAGCTCCAAGTCAGAAATTCTCTAGTCTGACTTACTGCCATATCGAATAAAAAAAAAAAAAAAAAGGCATAACACACGGAAGTAGTTTTTAATGATTATACAACGTTCTTTATCTGAATATTTGAGGTCGCAGATCTTTCTTTGCCATTTAAACAAGCACTGCACTTGTGGCAGTGGTCTCAGATATTACAGCCAGCATGCACCTGTACCAGCACTAGTCAGCTCCTGGTTTCTGGGCTAGCTTACAGCAGTTAGAAAAATTATGGGCTTTCCTAATAGGTCCTGCAATATTTGTTTTTTAAGTAGTTTGTAACAAAGAACATTGAAGTAGATCCACATGTGCAAATGTAAAAAAAAAAATATACAAGCATTTTCACTAAGCATGAGAACTAGCAGATACGTAAGATTGACTTTAAGTTCTTACAGTGCCTGGCCTGTTGTAGAGGAGTTTATGCAGGTTCCTAAGTTCATCTGTCTTCTTTTTACTCAGAAAGAATTGTATCCTTTCAATTTCACAGAGTTTTTGTCCTTTTCCTGAAACAGTTAAAAGCAATTACGCTAGTCATCACATTCGTATTTACCTGTGTGCTTACAACTTCAAACAGCTACTGTTTTTTAAAAAAGCAAAGAAGTTATTTCAGAATAGCATCAGACACTAAGAGCAGGTCAAACATTAAGCAGGCCTTTTCCTATCACTCAGGCACCCTGACAGTCTCTATCTTCCTTACTCAGTACTACCTAAACCAGGGTACAAGGACCTGGCATTTCTTTTTATTCTACCTGCTCCTGCCTTTGTTAGCGGCGGCTAAATCTTGAAGGTCATATTCCAGGTAAGTTTAAACATTATATAATTTTTATGGTTTAAACTGATGCTACAAAATAAAAGAGGGTTTTGCTATAATAGCCGTACTATTTTAAAATGGATGATCGCTCTTAAGTTAGTTCTTATCTCCAACAAATTATTAATTTGATCTTTTAAGAGGTTTCATTATCATTCTCAACACTCCCAAGCCTTACACAAGAGGACAAGCTCACCTGGTGTAATTGTAAAAGGTTCCTTTTGTAACGAGGACACCTGCATGGTCAGTCGGTCTACCTTCTTTTTCTCCCTTTTTCCTTCAACAATGAGACTCTTTTCTGCAAAAAGACAGCTTCCTTAAACACAGGGGCGTTTTATTACATGAGCAGGTTCAACTGCAGCAACAGGCAATACAACACTTACTCTTTGAAATGGCAAACCAGAAATGGATAATGATATACAGGCACTATAACACTCTAACACTTTGGCGAATAGCTCACTGGAATCCTATGGAGCTGCACATATATAACCAAAGGAGTCTAGCTCTTAACCGCAATCCTGCATCCAACTTAACCTTGAAGACAAGACCGGGCATTCCTAAAAAGAACTGCACCCCATGATGGAGACTGCAGCACTACATGCTTTCAGAAATCCATCCTTCTCTCCCTTCACTGCCTACTTGAGGTACAGAACTGACATTGTACAGTCTCCGGGGCTGTAGCAGCCCCTACAGGTACAGCTCTTGGGAAGAATACCACGACCAGCTGGGCAAAAGCAGAGTCCAGCAAGGCTGCAGATATCTTCTCTTCCCACTACCTGGGGCTGGAGGACCCACACATATCAGCAGGAGAGGCAGAAGCACAAGCACAGTGGGACTGTACTACACTTCACAGGGCTACACGGTGCCTCACTCTGAACAGCACAAAATGAGTGTCACAAATACAAGAATACTACTCCAAATAATTCTGGTACTGCTTAGTAGTGAATGCATTTAGATTGTTTTATGTATACACTGCACATCACTACTTTAACATTCCATGTCAGGAAAAAAACCCAAAGCTTCACCCGAATACTTCATACTGAAATATTTGACCTCAAATCAAATTATCCTTATTGCTAAACAGATGGGCTATTCTGGCTTTAACATTTGAAAGCAGCTTCAAAACGAGATATATATCTGCTGAAAATGGAGCAAAACAATTGTGAGTACAAAAGAAATAGTTGTTTCTAAAAATCTAATGCTCATTACTCAAATGCTCCCCAAAGAGCATAATCTCTTTTCTTTCTACTACCTTTCCTAAAGGCCAACTTCAGCTCTTTTAAGAAGTCGAGATCATGAATGACTTGACTTTTACTTGGCCACGCTGCAGCTCTGTTTCCAGGGATGTTTTCATTTGCAAAGCAGGTGCCCAGAGACTTCAGGATGGAAATGAACATTCTTGCACAGCAGTTCCTTCATCACATCTTGTAACCCTTGAGTACCTGCTACAACTACATGCCACATCGCCTGCCTTGCTTGCTTGTCCTGTACCATCACCATGATTTTTTAGTGACAAAATTAGTCAAATGGAATATCCCCCCTCTGATATAATAAAATTTTGATATGCAGCACATTAATTCACAGTAGCTAAGCAAAGACTTTATTGTTTCTGTATTGTTTCCAAAGCTACTGCACATATTTTTCAAGTTTCTCTCTTTTGCAAGCATGGATCACTTCAAAATGTTACTGGCAAAAAACAGATTCCTTTTTGGATATGCATTTTTATACAAATAATTTGATAAAGGGTACTACCTCTTATAATCATCTAGAAGTTTATACAAAAGCAACAACAAACCCCCTGGCATAGGAATCCAGGATGCTGGCAATTCCTTCAATACTTCCTGAGGAACATCAGCATTGCTGTTTCTAGTGTTGCCTGTTCATAGTCTGCAGAGAAGTGGTTTATGACCCTTGAGATAGATATACCATGGAATCTTCTAAATACTAACTGTGCAATTAGTTGAGATCACAGGAGACTGCACTCAATAAGCTTGGCATATTTAAACTTATTCAATGGAAAAACAAGTACCCTTTTCTTCCTCCTCCTCCTCTTCCTCTTCTTCATCTTCATCACTTTCCTCAGCTTTGTTTTCAGGTTCAGGTTGCTTCTCATCTGTCTTTTCAGATGACATTGTATCTTCTTTTGATGAAACAGCAGAAGACATGGTGTATGGTTCTGTAAAAAGCAGTCAGAAAAACCAGCATCAATACAGCATTATGGACAAAAAAATAAAAGAATTTTGCTTTTAAAAAAAAGATATTATTCTTACACAATAGAAGTACTGTTATAGTGCTCGTGTTGCGATTGTTCACATTCCTTAAGACACTAAAGCACTTGGCATACACACAATACAGAAAGTTTTTCAGGAGTTACCATCCTTTCTGCAACTAGCCTGGCTAAAAACAGTTTAAAATGTTATAAATTCTTTCCACACACAAGTCTTCAAGTTTGCTTTGTGAAGCATTTGGAAACACCCACTCAAAGCGGCTATTAAGAACTGTATTGTTTTAAGATATCATAATTTTAGTGCACCTTTATATAAACTGAATAGTTATTTCTGATCACAGTTAACTGTGCATATAAGTTTCCTATCAAGTTAAATAAGCTCCATATTTAGATGGGAAATGAGAACACAAAAATAAGTTACCAGCAATTTGGAAAAAATTAACATTGCTTTCAAATAGTTGTGATATTTTAGGGCTTGAAAATGCCTTTTGGTTTTAATCTACAACAACAACAAAAAAAATGCTTCATACTTAGCATATTTAAAAGCAGTTTTAGCATTTAAAGGGGCTTAAATGTTAACCTAAAAATTAAAACATCTCACTTCAGCAAGTATCATTTCCCTATTGACAATAAGTAACAATGGAAGATAATGCTATCTGTTAATTTCACAAAAATTCTAGCTTTCAGTACCTTTCATTGTTTACACATCTGGAACAAAACACAGTTATGTAAGCCCCCGTGGAAAAAACATCATGTGATTAATCACTTTCTTTTTCTGATATTCAAGCCAATATTATCTGCAAGAGCTCAGACTCAATTAAAAAAACCCAATGAAATCAACGGCATATAGGCTGTGTTAGCAGGTGCCAGAGAACAGCAGCACTTCAAACGACAGCAAGCACGAGTTATTAATAGGCAGGGGATTCTGAAAGTTTACTACTCTTTACTAAATCACTGGGGAAAGAATTAAAAATTTCTTTCTGGGTATTACTGTCATTATTTCACTTGACACGGAAAAGTGATCTAACTTTTTCCACGATATTACTTTCTGAATCTTACTTGTCCGCAGAAGTGAAAAAGGAAGCAAAGTCCTACAAACCATCTTTCCTTCCCCTTTCAAAGTGAGCAGAAGGGGAAGAGATAAGTTAAGAGACTTTCAAGCCTTTCAGCAACCAGGTCCGTGAGGACGACTCACTTAGGCAAAAACTGGAATCCACCTTCGGGAAGAGTTAAGCCGGGAGTATTTTCGGCTGGGAGAGGATAACGCGGAAGCCGCCCGAGAAGGACACTTCACGCACAACACCACGTCCCGCCCTCACCCGGCACTTTTCGGACAGGGACCCGCCACCTGTCTCCTTCTGGGAAAGCGACAACGACGAGCAGCGCCCGGAGGAGCCGGCGGCCAAGGAGACGGGCGGGCGAACCAGCGAGACCGTTCCACTGCCCTCCCTCTCGCCACCGGGCCCGCAGGGCGGGAGAAAGCGCCCAGGAAACACCTCCCTCAGGCGGAAAGCACAGCCCGCCGCCCCGCGAAGGCCTGGGAGGGAGGCCGGGGCGGCGGCGACGTGCGCTGCCGGCACACGGCGTCCCCT
>VWZK01012337.1:1432-27979 GCA_013396935.1 Baryphthengus martii
CACAAGGCAGCCGCGGGGGGCGGGATGAGGACTGGCCAACTCGTTACGCTTGTGGCTGCGGTTCGGGGGCTGGGGGGTGTGGGGGTGTGCGTGTGTTCCTTCTTCCCCTGCCAATCCCTCTCGAAATTGCTTTGAAATCGGAGCTTTCCAGGTGAAAAAGCGGCGGGGTGGGGTGGGGTGTCGCTGTCTGTGTCATCCCGCCTTTCCCCGCCACTATTTTTAGGGCTCTGCGGTGACCCCCGGGGGATTTGGGGAGGGGGGGTGAGCAGCCACTTCGGTGATTAGTGGGAACCCTCAGATTCTCAAACTCCTTCCCCCCCTGCCCCGCAGTGTTTGCTCCATCCCCCATCTCTCTCCCCTAAAGAAGGAGGGAGGGTTAATGGGGAAGGTGGGTGAGGCTGGGGGGATAACCTTAGGCTTGTTTATTCCCTGTCTAGACTGGGAATAGCTCCTGGATCCAGGGATAAACAGGGTCAGGATGGATAATTCAGGGTTGAAGCCGTGGACGTGCCTCACCGCAGGGCTAACGCTGCCGGGGGGGCACCAGGGAGCTGGGAGGCCCAGCCTAAAGAGTTCCTGCTCCTTTTCCCCGCCTGGAAGAGAAGCAGCAGCTCCAAGGTGACGGGGGGAGCAGGACCAGCGGCCCCCGGCACAGCAGGAACAGGGGACAGGGCCCCAGCGGAGTTACCAAGGAGTATTTATTTGGGGAGGGGGAACGGAAGCAGATGTATGTACATACACATTCAGTCACGTACCGTTTCCTCCCAGAAAAAGGCCCCGTGAATGTATATTACAGGAGAAGGTCTCTCGCTTATCATTATTATTATTATTATTTAAAAGCTGGGGTTGCGGCCCAAAGGGCTCTCGCTGGAGAGGGCAAGTGGCAACAGGTCCTCGGTGGCCTCAGCTGCAGCGAGAGCTGAGAAGATGGGGACGGTGTGCGGTGGCAGCTGTGTGACAACGTCCCTCCGGACACCTGAAGAAGAGGGGCCTGTATCTCCTCTCGCCCCCGGCACGTGGGGCCACCAAGCGTCCAAACCTCACACCGGCTTCTGAGCTTCTCCTAAAACCTCGCTGGGATTATTTCAGGCCAAATTTTTGGCCCCGCTCCTTCTTCCTTCGCTTCAAATCTCACGGAAGGGCTGGGGAGGGGTTTTGTGATGTCCGGGGGGAGAGCTCCCAGCGCTGGGAGAGGCCGGGAGGCAGCGTCGGCGAAGCGGTGGCGTAGTTGGCGATTGTATTAGCAAGGAGCAAACATGCACGGGCGGCGATTCCGTCTTCCTCTCTCGCCCTCTCCGCGCCCCTGCCCCGTTCCGAAACGAACGATTCCTCAGCCTCGCGACGGGGGGACGCTCGGCCCCAGCCCACCCCGCTCCCCCCGCCTCTCCCTCGCTACTCAGGGGCTATTATTCCGTGAAAGGCAAATTATTTTGCCCCGTAGCAGCTGGATGAGGAAAAGCCGAGCTCGGCCTCGGCTCCAGCGCGGCGAAGCGTCCGGGTGCTCCCCAAACCACGCTGGACGTCCCCGGCTGGGTGGGTACGGGGTCCCCCCACCGCAGGCACGTTTCTGGTGGGGACCACCGGAAGGTTCCGAGCGCGCAGCCGGATACGGGCCCTGCTCTCCAAAAGGGGGCCCCCCCCGTCAGCCGTCCTGCCCCCCGGGCCGGGGTTAACACCAAGGGTCCCGCTCCGCTCGCCCGCGGCAGAGGCTGTCGCTGCGCTGCCAGGCGCTGTCGATGAGGCTCTGGGCGTCTTCGCATTTCTTCTTGACAGCGGCGTCCAGAATGGCCTTGTGCAGGAGGTCGACCTGAAAGACACGTGTCGGGCAGTCGGGCGGGGAGCCGACGGCAACCGCTTCTGCCCCTTGTTGTAAAACCACCTCCAAAACAGTTGGGGAAGCGACGGAACTGACCCAGGTTCCTCCCCCTGGCAGCCCGGGATGCTCACGGCCTGTCATGCCACAGAATTCCAGCTCCAAATCCGACATCCTCTGGTTGACAGGATAAGAGGAAGCGGCCTCCAGTTGCCCCAGGGGAGGTTTAGGTTGGAGCTGAGGAACAATTTGTTGCCCTGCAGGGTTGTCCAGGCCTGTCCCAGGCTGCCCAGGGCAGGGCTGGAGGCCCCCTGATCCCTGGAGGGGTTTCCAAGGCGTGGAGATGTGGTGCTGAGGGACAGGGCTCAGTGGGACGAGGGAAGGATTGGACTTGGGTGATCTTAAAGGTCTCTTCCCACCAAAATGTTTCTGTGGTTCTCTACAGACGCGGAGGAGCTCTGTGGCTCTCCTGCCCTTCGTGAGAAAGCTGGGATCATCCTGCAGGGAAAAAATCACCCACGGCTTCCTCGGAGGGCCCCCTTTGCCCTTTCTCGCAGAAAGAAGGTGCTGACACACGTGGCAGACGTTCCTCCACAGTTCGCCGCAGCCTCACCTGGTAGATGTTCCTCCATGAGGCGTTCAGCGCCGAGAGGAACCTCTCCAGTTCTGTAGTGCAACTAAAGTAGAGGACCCAGGGGGGCAGGAACTGTTTGCTGTCCTGAGCAAACTCCTAAAGACCAAGAGAGAGGCCGGGCGTTAGCATCACGGTCCTTCCCCAGCCCCGGCCGCAGGCCGGCCGGCCCCGAAGCCCCGGGCTCACCAGGATACAGTACTCCTTGCCGGCCTCCGTGGAGACGGCGGTGATGTCCTTCAGCTCCGCGGTGCCCAGCGAGCGGAAGAAGCTGGTCTGGCAGTCCTCGTGGCAGGTGAAAACCTTCTCCTCCGTCAGCACCAGGCAGCAGGGGACACAAGGCGTTGGGGCGACACCCTGGGGGATCACCTGCGTGGGGTGGGGGTGGGTTAAGACCTGCCATGAAGGAGCTCTCATCCCCATGGGGAAGCCCTCAGGAGAAATCTTCCTGCTCCATCCCCGCTCCCAGCGAAGGAAGGAGGCGGATGCGCCCGCGCTCCGAGGGGATCCGTCCCCGGCTCACCCCTTTGGAGACGGCCTGGCAGAAGTACTGCATCCAGTCGGCCATGTCCTCCTCGTTCTCGGCGCTCAGCTCCAGCGAGGGCCGGTCCGTCAGGATCACCTGGAAGGAGTGGGGCCGGTCGGTGGTGTTGGAGCGCCGGCATCCCCCGCACTGCTCACCGCTGGGAGAGAGGGGAGGAGGGAGGTCAGCGGGATGGGATGGACCGGCCGGCGCCGGTTCGGGGACAGCCTCCGTCCACCCTCCCTCTTCCCCACAGACACGCAGTTCGCAGCTGGGACATCCCCTGCGGTCGCTCCGAGGTTGGCCTCGGTCTCTGCACGTGGTGGTAGAGCCGGAATTGAGCGTAGAGGTTGCCCAGCACGGCTCTCCGAGGGGTACATCAGCCCTTTGGGGACCAAGTCCTCATCCATGGGTGGGCCTGGCACACAAAAGCCAGGAGGAGACGAGCCCATCTCCAGCCACACGCAACCAGGAGGTCCTGCGGCAAGGACCGGGTGCCGGTCTGCCCCAAAACGCCACCAAGAACATCTCGAGGAGCCCTTGATCCCCGGCAAATCCGGGCGCTTCGTCCTTCCGGCCGCTTACCCCATGTTGATGGAGAGCAGAGGGGTGACGTCCGTGCGGTCTGGGTACTGGTACAAGATGCCGTTGCTGCCCGTCGGGAAGAGGAGAGAGGTGGTAACCGGAGTCAGCTCAGCTCCGGCAACTGGGCCAACACCCCCTGCCCTGTCCCACAGCCGCCTCCACCAGCCCCCTGGGGCTGCCGACCAGCTACAACCGGGTGGCTTTCGCCTCCCAGGTGCCTCCCCATCTCCCAAGCAGCTCCTGGGCCGCAAACTGGTCCCAGCACCTTGTCCAAGGAGCCCTGGCTGACCCCAGTCCCGACCCACAGCCCGGGCGCCCACCTGAGCACCACGAAGCAGGTCTTCCACTGCTCCTTGCCCAGGTAGGAGGTGCCCGCCTTGTAGTGCAGGATGCCGTCCTTGGTGACCGCGTTGGAGGCGTAGCTGTTGGTGGCGGGTCCCAGCGCCTCGTCCATGGGGTCTTCCCAGTGAACCAGGCCGTAGAAATGCACGACCACGTCGCAGGCCTGAGGGAGGCAGGTGGAGAAGTCAATGGGAGGGAGTCTCCCGTGAGTCTCCCCCGCAACACGGAGCGATGGCCGCGATCTCCAAACTCACCTCGCACTTGGACTCCTGGGCCACGAACTTGGCAAGTGCCAGTTTCTCCATGGTGGCGTCTGTGAGGATACTGGGATACGGGGGCTCCCGGCACCCTTTGATCATGGCAGACTTCAAGGAGACCAGGAAGAACCTGAGAAGGAGACAGGGCTCTCTGACGAGACCAAGGCAAAGAGCCCCTCAACTCCCTCACGTACCCTTGTCCCTGCCGCTTGGCCCTCTGGCCTTCCAGACCAAAGGGTCTCAAAATCAACCTACTGATCAAAGGCGTTGTCAAGTCTGAGCTCCAGGAAGGAGACAGGTGACGCCGGGAGACGGACACTCATCCCAACACAGATCCCAGTATGACCGTCCACCCCCCTGAGGTGACAACACGCAGAGAGACTTGGGGACGTGCCTTGAAACTCAACACCTTGTCCCTACTCATCCCAAGCGACAGGAAGGACACAGAGCCTCGAGGCTGTCACCCTGAGGGACAGGGTGGCTGCTCTATAGTCAGGGAAGTCACTTGGAGCTCAAGCCATTTCCAGCTGCCTCAGGGTTTAGCTGGTGGCATCAAACCAACCCCCAAGCCCCCACTGGTGGCAGAACTTTGTCGTGAAGGGCTGTCACCGGAGTCTCTTGCATTCCCCAGGTCACGCCGAGTCCAAGGTGCCGGCCAGAGGTCCAGCACCCCGGGAGGAAAGGGCCGCAATTCACCGCCCGGTCCCTGCTTACTCGGTCAGAGCCACGTCCGCGGTGTCGAGCAGGAACTGCTTCCTCCGGTTGGTGCACACCAGAGTCACCGTCTGCTGATCCAGCCCCACCTGTGCCACACAGGACCAGTTAAGGAAGCCAGGTGGGGGACAAGGGGTGGTGAAACGGGGCTGCGCTCCACCTGGGAGAACGTCAGCGGTCGCTCCGCCGCCCACGCAAAGACGGGAACAAGCTGGGCACCCGCAGAGGTGGCACTTGAGGGGGGAATCGCTTCTAACTCTCCCAGTCTCAAAGATTCACGGGCCAAAAGGCTCCCAAGGGGACAGAGAGCTCCAAAAAAACATCCCACTGTGATGCTCCTGCGGCCAGGCAGGTGAGGGATGACCCCCAAGCTCAGCTCCTGCTCCCCCCAGGAGGGCTGACCCGACGCCGCACTCACCGACACGTAGTCCAGCTCGTTGTAGGAAACGGCCTCTTCCACCATGTACGGCTTCTCCGCTGCCCCTGGACAGACACACAGAGCCACGTGACCGGGGGCAAAGGAGCCCAGCGCTGCCCTGATCTGGGCCGCTCTGCCCCACCAGTGGTGGACCTGCCAAGCAGGCAGCACAGAGCCACAGGACACGTGTCCCAGGGCTCATGGGAATCACAGAATCACAGGTTAGTTTGGGTTGGAAGGGACTTTTAAAGGACATCTGGGCCAACCCCCCTGCAGGGAGCAGGGACATCTGCAACTAGAGCAGGCTGCTCAGAGCCCCATCCAACCTCCCCTGCAATGGTGCCAGGGATGGGGCAGCCACCACCTCTTGGGGCAACCTGGGCCAGGCTCTCACCACCCTCAGCACAGAAAATTCCTCCCTTCTCTCCAGTCTAAATCTCCCTCTTTTAGTTCAAACCCATCTCCCCTTGTCCTGTCCCAACAGGCCCTGCTCCAACGTCCGTCCCCATCTTTCTGACAGGCCCCTGGAAGCCCTGAAAGGCCCCCAGAAGGTCTCCCTGGAGCCTTCTCTTCTCCAGGCTGCACAAGCCCACCTCTCCCAGCCTGGCCTCCCCGCAGAGGGTTCCAGCCCTCCCAGCATCGCTGGGGCTCCTCTGGCCCCGCTCCAACAGGGGGACAAACCATCCCGAGCTCCCTGCTGTGACTGCCAAGGGGACAAGGGGGAAGTGGCAGGAGCTGGCAGTGAAGGTGCCCTAATGCAAGGAGAAGCCACAGACGAAGGACGCTTGGCTCCCGTGGCCGAGCGCAGGGCTGGCAGGAGGGAATACCTTTCCGGATCAGGTACACGTAGCAATCCGTCAGCAGGACGTAGATCAGCTGCAGGTTCCCCTCCATGTGCCCGGTGCTCATTCGGATCATCTGTGCCAAGAGAAAAGAGGTCTCAGCTCCGACGCAGGAAAAGCTGTTCCTTTGTGGGACATCTGCGGTGACCACCTTACCCTGAACAACTGCTCCTCGTTCTCCCGAAAGACGTGGATCATCAGCAGGAGGAGATGGTTGTTATCCACCCTGTGAAGAGAGACAGTAGAGGATGGACATAGACATGGGACTAGGTGGGTGCAGGAAGGGCAATCTCCTCCCTTGTCCATCATTTGGGTGCCTGTTGGCCCCTCGAGACCTTCTCCTCCTGACCCCTTGTGCCTCGTCTTCACCCTCGAACCGAGGACAAAGGGAGAAGTGCCAGCTCGAGGGGCCCACGGGAGGGTTTGTGGTGCCAGCTGGTTGTGGGGCAGCCGGATACGGGCTCCGCTCGAAGATGCTCTCTCTGCTGAGCAGACCCAGCCTCACCTGAACTCGGAGGGGTGGGTCAGCTCCAAAGGGCTGCCCTGCCCTTCCTCCACCCCAGAGTCCTCGGCGCTGCTCAGCGAGGGGCTGGGCTGCTCCTTCTTCGGCTCGTGGAGAGCCTGGGGGTTGGTGGTTTCAGTTTGGCCAGTCTGGGGTTCATCAATCACTGCTCCAGACTCCTCCTCTACCGTCTCAGATGTTTCTCCTTCCCTGTTTTCTTCTTCTTCAGGAGCCTCAGGGCTACCAGGAACATGTGGCGGTTGGCCAGGCCCTGGAGCGTCATGGTGGCCACCACCTGGTGCAGCAGCGTTTGGACTCTCGATGGTAAATCGGTAGAAGTCCATGGGGGCTGAAATCCCCTCACTAAAGTCGCCAGAGGACGATCCGTCTGGGGTCTCCCCTGGCGTGCCGGTCCGAAAGGACTGCCCGGGGGGCTCGGGGGGGCCGCTCCAGCCGCCGGGGTCCAGCTGCCCGTTCAGTCTGTCCATCACCTTGCTCAGCGGCTGCCCCACGCTCTCCATGGACGTGTCCTTCATCTCGGGGATGCGAAGGGCCAGCTGGCCGAGGGCGGAGCGCTCGCGACCCTCCTCCTGCCCGCCCGGGGCGGCGGGACCCTCGGGGGCTCTCTGGGGGTCTTCTCTGTCGCTCAGCCCGTTGACGCCGCTGTCTCCGCTGGTCTGTTGGGTCTCGGGCGCTACGGGCGCTGCCGGCTCCTCGGGCTTCGCTTTTTTCTTCTTGCCTGTTTTCTTCTTCTTGGCCAACCTGTGTGGTGAGAGACCGATAAAGGGGTCACTCCTCTGTGCCTGTTGAGTGTTGTAATAGAGAGAGGGGGTCCCAGCCCTTCCAACAACCTTCCTGGGCAATTTTCCCTATTGCAGAGGAATCCTTATGTCAAGAACATCCCCCTCGTGCGCAGCCGTGTAGAGCTCCCGTCTCCTTGCAGCCATCACAAGAAAAGCTGGATATCCCAGAATCCCAGCAAGTTAGGAGTTGGAAGAGACCTCTGGAGCTCATCTGGTGCCACCCTCCTGCTCCAGCAGGGTCACCCAGAGCAGGGGGCCCAGCAGCGCAGGGTGCAGGCGCCTTTGGAATCTCTCCAGACAAGGAGACTCCCCAAGCTCTCTGGGCAGCCTGGGCCAGGCTCCGACCACCTCCCACCAAAGAAGTTTCTCCTCCTGCTCCCAGGGAACCTCCTGGCTTCCAGTTGGTGCCCGGTGCCCCTTGTCCTGGCGCTGGGCACCCCTGAGCAGAGTCTGGCCCCAGCCTCTCACCCACCAGGGGCCCTTGAGCTCTTGCTCAGCCTTTGCTCAGCTCCCCTCTGGGGCTGCTCTTCTCCAGCTGAACCTCTGGACAGTTTCCTACCGACCCAAAAAAAAAAAGAATGCTGCTCTGGACACAACTGGACTCAGTGATCTTAAAGGTCTTTTCCAACCTAAACCACTCTGTGACTCTAGGGTTCTACGATCCCTTTGGCTGCAAAGGGGATCACAAATGGATGCAACAGTAAAGTGACGGGGCAGAAATCCCTGAGAGGAAGATGCTGGAAAGGAAGAAGCTGTCAGGAGGCTCACGTTCCTGCCTGCCAGAAGAGGGAGATGCACGCCAGAGCCCGCTCGGCACACCGGGATGCCGGCTGTGGAAGTGTCCAGGCCTCCCATGGCACCCAAGCTGCTGCCAGGTCACTCTAATTTGGGAAGCGATCACGGTGCTCCCCTTCCCCGTGTCTGCCGGAGAGCAGGTGCGATGTAACCCAGCTCCTCTGCTCCTCCCAGGAAAAATCGGGCAGGAGATCAAAGCACAGGCCTGCCGGGCTGGTTTTGGGGTGGCCCCATTCCCGGGTGTGAGCAGACAGAGCCTTGAGCTCTTTGTCTGGGTTAAGGGCTCTGAGGAACCCCTGAGGATTCTGCTCTGCAAGAGTCAAGCACAGGCCAGCGGCTCTGCGGAGGAAGCTCCCTCAACAGGTTTAGCGACAGCTCTTTGACAAACAAGAGGAAGGATGGGAGAGAAGATCTGAGATCCAGAGCTGCTGCAAACCTGCCACCAGCTGGAGAAAGCTTCAAATAAAAGCTCAGGGCTTCCTCTAAGCTCTCCAACACAGACTGTCAAGCCAGCCTGTAGCTCTACAGACCCAAGGGACCAGCTCCGTCAACACCTACAGAGCATCAGTTGGTGTCTGGAGGTCTAAAACCACCTCCTCGTGACTGCGTAAAGGCTACACCGCAGATGCCATCTCCGTTGGGCTAGCAGGGGTGGCACACCAGCCGCCTCTGCTGACAGATGACACTCAGGGACGCATTTCCAGGCCAGGCAGCTCTGTCCCTACCTGATGACCTCTAGCTCCGTGCAGCTCTCGGACTGGTCCGTTCCGTCAGGGGTGGCTTCTGCCTTCTCCTGGGAAGCCGCGTGCACCGGCGTGGTCTCGGCGGAGGACAACGCGTCGGTTTTTTCCTCGTTGAAGGGGTTGTAGCGCTGGGTCGGGCTCTTCACGGAGGCTTTGCTGCCGTTGGCCTCGGAGGCGGTGGAGCGCGGGCAGCTGAGCGTGTCCGTGAGGTCTCCGTCTGTGAAGACGAGAAGAAAAAAAAGTGGGATTGACATCACCTTGGGCACCTGCGTCGCGTCAGCTCAAGCAAAGCCGCGCGCCGGGGGCTCGGGGGCGCTACGCGGTCACCGCGTCGCTCGCGGAGACCCCCGTCCCAGGCACCGGCAGAGCGCCGTTGGAGCAGCTTAGCTTCAGAGATCGCCGTGGGCGGCGGCTCTTTGCGAGGAGGGCCAGAAGTGCCAGCGAGCCACCCAGCACCGCGCTGCGTTTTGCACCCGCTGCCGTTTAGACAAGGCCTGGAAATAGCAGCTCGGTCACCCGGGAGCCGGCAGCCGGATTAAGCCGAGGCAGCGTCCTTGGGAAGGAACTCGAGGGGTCTCGGGGGCCACGGAGCTCCTCGGCAAGACGACCGCGAGCTACCGAAGCCGCGGCCCCGCGTCGCTGCTTCTCCCCAGCGATGGGGTCATCAGGGAGATGCTCCGTTCAAAGGGTGGAAACGGAGGCAGCCTGTGGAGCGGGGATCCTTACGGAGCGGGCTGCTCCTCTCCGCTCGCACGAGATGCAGACTGGGGGGCTGGAAGTGCGGTGAGGGGGACGCAGAGTTCACCGAGGACGGCAGGCTGCACACAAAGGTCGGAGCACAAGCGGCTCGGGCCGTGTTAGTCTTCAGAAGGAAACGGAGCAGCGGAGAAAGGCTACAGGAGTCATGCTCGGAGTTACCCGTCCACAAAGTCACGGTTAAAGGAAGGTGGCCCATGCCCTTCTCTTCTCCAGCACCCAAAGCCACCTAGAAACCTCCCGCTGAAGGAAACCACAGCCCCGGCAGATTGATTCAGGGGGTGTAGGTTGTGAGTAGGAAAAGAAAACCTCTTCTACAAATCTGATCGAGGCGGTTTTGCGGCGGCCGGTTTCAAAGCACGGCTTTGGTCGTGCTGAAAGGCCGGCCCCGCAGCGGGGAGGGTGTGAACTCCAAGGGATCTACATTAGGGAGAGTTTTAATGGCTGTATTAAAGGAGGAAAAAAAAAAAAAAAGTTTAAAAGCTATTTCAGCCCCAGGCTTCTAGCCTGCATCACCAAGAAAAAGTCACTTCTTTTACCTAAACCCTGCTGGTTCTGTTGGGACAAAACAATCTTTGTCCAAACGACTGAATTTTATCTCCCAAAAAAACCAGGGAACGGCCTCAACATTCTTAACCTCTTGCTCTGGGTACAAAGGGTGAGGAAGACATCAGTAAGCTGAGCTGGGGCGGGAGAGTTACGGTGAAAACTTTGCTAAGTTAAGGTGCTGGGTTTGGAAAGGCGGTTTGTACCCTCAAGGTGCACACATCAAACCATCTCCGTGAGCATCTCGGCGCGGAGGGTAAGAAAGAAGAAGAAAGGGAGAGTGTTAAGAGCCCTGGAGCCATCCACATGGAATTCAGGCAGAAGTTCCCCAAATATTCATGAGGTACCGGCCGAGGGAATTTGGATCAGAGGCTCCATCCAGCTTTTAGGTGCGAAGGACAGAGCGCGGGTGGGTTTGCTCTGGGAGTAAAGCAAAGGAGTCTCCTACCGCCGTGCAAAGGGTACGCACGGCGGCTGCACGTGGAGGGAGGAGAATGAGTCCCTTTAAAATGGGCACGTGCTCTTGACCGTAAAGGTCACGCAGAGCTGACAAGTTGGGGTTAAAAGTGGTAAAATAATTTAAAAAAAAAAAAAAAAAAGAAAAAAAGAAAAAGTGCAGGGACCCAAACCGAGCACAGCCACGTGCTGGGTGCTGCAGCTTCAAGAGAGATGTTTTGACACAAGAGAACAGGGTCCAAGGAAAACAAAACCTCCCGAATGAATGCCCATGAAAAGCTCCCAAATTAAAGAGCGTGGGATTAATTCAGCTTTTTTTCCAGGGCTTTCAGGACATCAATGGAGGCGGCTCAGTTTTTCAATCTGCACCCTGTGTAGGCCAGGAGGTGGGGACAGCTTTGCATGTGGTCTCACAGAGGAGACCCACGACTTCCCACCACCCTGGGGGATCTTTTTGGCTCCTTTCTGCCTGTACTGAATTCCATCAAGACGTGGCGGTGGCTTGTTAAAGAAAAGAACCGGGGAGCATGCGGCAAGCGTCGGGCGGCAGCGATGCGGAGAGAAAACCAAAAGGTTGTAACAGATGAGTATGTCCCACCTTCCCAGTCTCTGCTGGGCATGGTCTGCATTGCTGGAAAGACATCTCCAAAATCATAATCTACGAAAACGAGGGATAAAACTCAGGGTTAGAAATACAAGTAGCAGGGAGGGGAGGGGGGGGCACTGGGACAGGGGAGCGTGTGAAGGGGATTTAGGGAGGGAGGTGGGAAAGGAGAGAAACAAACCAATCTTTCGCCGGTATCTGAAATGCGTGACAAAATAAGTTAGGGAATGTGGATGGAGATGGGAACCAGCGGCACTGATGGTTGTCCCTGCTGGATGTTTGTGTTGGGGGAGCTACAAGGGGACCAGTGAAGGCCCCGTGATGGAAGCTGTTGGAAAACTAGTGCAGAAAACTGGCTGGTGCCATGTACCTAATTAGGGATCCCCTCTGAGAAGGAATTTCATCGCTCTGTGCCTCAGTTTCCCCTCTTCACACTTACCTCCCACAGACACTGTGACGTTTGACTCATTAATGTTTGCAAAGCCAGGGGGCTGATCGAAGGGAAAAAAAACCTCATCCTCCGATCTTAAAATCCCCAGCTCCACCTACACTCCCAGGGTAACGAGCTGTTCCTGTTGGAACGACGAGCGGTGAAACGGTTACTGAGGTTCGATTCCTCCACACCGGAGGGTCAGTGGCAATGCTGGTCCTCCTGGCCCGACACCTCCACCAACGTGGATTAGGAAGAGCAGCACCAGAGCTGCTCCTTCACATGAACGTGTTTTGTGCAGGGTAAGAGCTCCCTGCTCCAGCCTGAAGCGAATTAAGGGGGCAGACAAAAGCCTTCTCAGTTCATCAGGATCAACCTCCAGCCCCCTCTGATAGGGATGAGGGGGTGGACGTGACAACTTATCAGGCTGCTCAAGGTAAGACGCATAAAGAGGAAAAACCAGCACCTCTGAGACCATTGGCTGCCTTTCCCTCAGACCACAGCCATGGATAAAAGACTCTGGAAACTACTGCCCAGCACCTCCAGCCTAGGTGGGTCCCTGGACTGCAAAATGAGTGGTTAAAACAAGTCCTCTGCAGCCCTGTTGTCCCTGCTCCGAACTGGAATCCATGTTCAGATACGGGCACGGCTTTTACTCCCTGGGGAGATCTCTCCAGTTCTTGCTAAAACCTCCCCCTTAGGATGGAAACGTGGCCTGAGGTGACTAGCAGGGAAAAAAAAAGTCCTTCTCTCCCGGTCCGAGGCAAAGGGGCTGTCCACAGCTTAAATCCCAGCACCTCCCAAGGCAAGATGGGAGAGACTCGGAGCCTATATGCTGGGTCTCCCTATTTTCATCTCTTCCAGCCCATCATTTGCTACCTCGTTCAGCGTCCGGTCCGGCGCAGCAGCTGAGCCGACGGGGCTGTGGGATCCCACGGCCCCGATCCCACCCCGAAGCACCACTGACCTTCGCTGGATGGAGCGATGGCGCTGTCGTCCCACTCCAGGTTGGTGGAGGTGACCGAGTTGAAGGAGTTGAGGGACAGGCTGTCGGAGCCGTGCACGGAGCTGGGCAGGCGATCCTCAAAGTCCAGCAGGTACTGAGGTTTGTAGTAATCCGGCATGTACGGAGCCAGGTCCAGGTAAGGAGCGTCCTGCAGAGAAGAGAGAGAGCGTGGGGTGAGTCAGGCTCTCGGGCACCGCACATGGTTATCAGCACCGTCGAAACGATGGGGCTGTCCTTGAATTTCCTCAGACTGGCCATTTCTGCCACCTTCCAGAGGAAACCAGCAGCTCCAGTGCGACGCCGAGGGTTACCCAGTGGCTTTAGGGTTCCCTGAAGGGACACCGGCATTTTGTACCGCACTGGCAGAGCTCAATCCATCAATCTGCTCCACGCCCGCCTCGTTCCTCTTCTGGACCGTGCAGAGGAATAATTGAGCAACAGGAGTAACTCCCATTGCTGGGTCTCCAAAGATCTCTTTCCTCTTATGAGGAAAGGCTGAGAGCCCTGGGGCTGTTCAGCTGCAGAAGAGCAGCCCCAGAGGGGAGCTGAGCAAGGCTGAGCAAGAGCTCAAGGGCCCCCGGGGGGCGAGAGGCCGGGGCCAGACTCTGCTCAGGGGTGCCCAGCACCAGGACAAGGGGCACCGGGCACCAACTGGAACCCAGGAGGTTCCCTGGGAGCGGGAGGAGAAACTTCTTGGGTGGGAGGGGGTTGGAGCCTGGCCCAGGCTACCCAGAGAGCTTGGGGAGTCTCCTTGTCTGGAGAGATTCCAAAGGCGCCTGGACCCTGCGCTGCTGGGCCCCCTGCTCTGGGTGACCCTGCTGAAGAGGGGTGGATGGCACCAGATGAGCTCCAGAAGGTCTCTTCCAACTCCCACCACACTGGGATTCTGTGCAGACCTCACCCTTCAGCCTTTCCCCGAGAGTGGCAGCTCCACATCTCCAGCTGAAGGCCAACAAGAAGTTACACCCCAGACCAAGCAGTGGGAGCTCCAACACTCAGGACTCCCCTTGCTCCACGTACCCACGCTCCCAGAGGCAAGAGAAACAGATCAAACACTCACCAGATCCAAGTCAAAGCGGATAAACTCCAGCCCGGACACCAGCGTTAAGAACAAGGTTAGATGATCGTGACTGCAGACTAGGGCGTTCCTGCAGCACGGAGGAAACAGAAGAGCTTTAAAGGTGTGGGAAAGAGAAGAAACAGCTACAAGTGTCCTCCTGTTTTCTTGGTGACCTGTCTCTAAGCTGCTGTATAAATGGCCCCAGAGCTGTGAGCCTGCTCTTTCCCTCCCAAGAGCAACAGCAGAGCTTAAGGGCAGATCGGTGCGGCTCGGAGCAGCCGGACATCCCCCATGTGCCGTCCTCGGACTGAGCTATAGCCAGGTTTGCAGGTGTCCTGGAGAGCTAGGGCCCTGGACAAGAGCTCAGCAGCTTAGTGGAAAACATGGAAGAATATAAAGGCTACATCTGGGACTGGGAGTAAAAGCTGTCAGCTGTGACAGAATCATAGAATCGTTTTGGTCGGAAAAGATCTTGAAGATCATGGAGTCCAAGTGTTGCCCCATCCCTGCCAGGGCACCACTGAGCCCGGTCCCTCAGCACCACAGCTCCACGCCTTGGAAACCCCTCCAGGGATCAGGGGGACTCCAGCCCTGCCCTGGGCAGCCTGGCACAGGCCTGGACAACCCCAAAGGGCAACAAATTGGTCCTCAGCTCCAACCTAAACCTCCCCTGGGGCAACTTGAGGCCCCTTCCTCTTGTCTTGTTGCTTGTTCCTTGGGAGCAGAGCCCGACCGCCCCTGGCTCCAAGCTCCTGAATTCCAGGGAGCTGTGGAGAGCCAGAAGGTCTCCCCTGAGCCTCCTTTTCTCCAGGCTGAACAAGCCCAGCTCCCTCAGCTGCTCCTCACCAGATTCCTGCTCCGGACCCTTTATAAACTGGAAGGGACCTTAGTGATTATCTTGTTTCACCCTCCCAGCAGGGAGCAGGGACATCTGCAACTGGAGCAGGTTGCTCAGAGCCCCATCCAACCTCCCTTGGAATGGTTCCAGGGATGAGGCAGCGACCACCTCTCGGGGCAACCTGGGCCAGGCTCTCACCACCCACACAGTGAAGAATTTCTTTCTACTATCTCATTTAAATCCCCCCTCTTTTAGGGGAGGTTTCCTCATCCTATCCCTACATGCCCTCGCCAAAATGCCAACCAGTGCCCATAGGAGAAGGAGCTGGGATACTCACTTGACATAGTACTTGTGCAGCAGGCTTAGGTTCTCCTGGAACAGCCTCAAATAACTCTCCAAGGAGTTTTCATTGAGGGCCAGGTACAGCCATGCCCGGCCTGCAAAGCAAGCAGCAGAGAGATTTATCTGTGGGGAAATGCCCGAGGAGGGCAGTGAGCCTGGAAATCATCACAAATCAGTTCAAACACCTCAGATCCTTCATTTGCATTTAGTACCATTCCAGGGGAGCAACTGAGTGTGGGGGAAAATGTCAGTGAGAGATCAAGGGGCAGATTTGTGACTGGGAGCGGGATCGGAAATAAGCGGCTGCGCGTAGCCGGTTGAGACGCAGACACACGACTGCGTCGCTCCAGCGAGACGGGAGCTCTGCTGGAATTTCCAGCAGGGATCAGGAGCGAGAAGGCAGAGGGAGAATCGCTCGAAAGCGGCGCAGGTGCAATTTGAGATGTTATGACTCAAGTTCTGGCGCAGGCGGAGGTGACTGGTGAGCCTGCGCTCAGCTCCGCTCTCACCGGCAGGGGGCTTGGGAGATGACGGGTGTTGGGATAATCAAGCAGAGGAGTTGTCTCTGGGCACCACCCTGCGTCAAAAGCGGCCACGATGGTCACAAAGATCTGTTACAGACGACTGGCAGCAGGGGAGAAGCAGCATCAGGCCAACGACAGCGACACGTTCCGGGTGGGCAGCCACCCGCTGGCCCCCTCAGGCCGCTGCAGCCCCAGCCCTCGGACACGCGGCCAAGCACAACCTGCCTGGGCCACCTGCCTGCCCAGCCGGCCCCAAACAGAGGTTTGCCCTCAGAGCTGGGGCAGCGTCTGCGAATACTCACTGCGACCCAGGTTGGTGGCCACGTGCTGAAGCACTTCAATCTGTTTGATGGCTTCCCGGCGTGTGAAGTGGACGACCAGCACCCAGTAGCCCGAGGAAAGATCTTGAAGGCTGGAAGAATCGTAGAATCGTTTTGGTCAGAAAAGATCTTGAAGATCATGGAGTCCCAGNGTGATTCAAGGCACAGCCTCCCCAGGCCAGAGAAAGGTTTAGCAAGGGCTTCGTTATCACCATTTAGATGGCTGCCCTGAGCTGAGGCTCCACTATGAAGCAGAGTCTGAGGAAACGCACCCCAGCAGCAGCTCGGCGCTTACCCATAGAGTAGAGCATGGTCCAGGTGTTCACAGAGCCGCTGCAGGACCTTGTCGTGGTTCCTGATGGCCGGCGTCTCGTCTTCACAGGCAGCAAAGTAGCTCTGCAGCTACAAAAAGAAGAGATGGGATGGTTGAAACACCCTTCTCCAGCCCACTGAGGCAGCAGATGGAGACTCCGACACGCTCACAGCCGGCATTAAATCGCTTTTTTAAATCTCTCGGCTGGCTAAACGTCAACGCAGGTGACTACAGCAAGCGTGACTGGTTTTGAGAGTACCCTAAAGGCACCGACTCCCAGGGAGAGCCTCACCCACAAAGATTTGTGCATTTTTCAGAGACAGCAAAATCCATGCAAAATCCCAAGGCAGTTTCAGCATCCCGGGAAGAGCCAGAGGGATTCTGACGGCAGCCCTGGGAGGCTCGACGCAGCGTAAAACGCTTTTCTCCTTCTGCAAAACCTGCTGGAAATCCTAGAAACCCCCTTACAGCCAAATCTTAGATCCCCTCCCAGCTGACCCCCCCGGCCTCCTGCTGCCCCCTAAGAGCTTACAGATCTATTTAGGTGCCCGTCTCGCACACCCCTGGCGTTCAGGCGGAGAGATTACGCGCTCGGGTTGTAATCTGGGCTGTTTGCGCTGCCTTTATTTGCTCTGGCTGGCAGCAAGCGAGCAGGGTTCGGCTGAACCACAACAGCCACCTGTACAGATGATATTTTAGTCACCCTATATGTATATTATTTTAGTCATCCTGTACATATACATTATTTTAGCGACCCGATACGTCTTTGCCAAACCTCTCCAGTTAAGACGGTGGATTTAATTAGAAACAAAAACTTGACGGCGCTGTGCTTGGCGAGTCTGACCCATCTCCAGAAACTGATTTGTCATAGAATCCTAGAATCCTAAACTGGTAGAGGGGGCAGGCCACACAGGAACAGATCCAGGGGGGGTTGGAAAGTCTCCAGAGAAGGAGGCTCCACCACCTCTCTGGGCAGCCTGGGCCAGGCTCCGTCACCCTCACAGCAAAGAATTTTTTTCCTCCTGTTGAGGTGGAGCTTCCTGGGTTCCAGGTTGTGCCCATTGCCCCTCATCCTGTCCCAGGGCACTACTGACAACTCCTCTGCCAAATAAGTCACCTACTGGTATTTCTTTCACGATACTGGGGTTGTCACATCCTCCTGGGTTATTAGTGGAGCCAGGGAAGCTCGGAGAAAAATCATCCAGTCTTGATGGAAAAGTCAAGTTACCAAGGGGACAGAAAACCCCTCATGGACCCTGTGGAGCTGTTCCTGACAACACCCTTACACATGGGAACATATCCATCCCCAACACCCTCCTGGCTTGAAGACCATGACTCTCTGGAGCTCTTAGGTAAGAGGGCAGAGCCAGGCGTGTTGCTGCACGGAGCAGGTCCCAGCCCTTACGTGGGAAAGAACTGCTGAGCTGGAATAATCACGGCCGAATTCCCTCGTCCGATGGCAGAGTGCAGCTCAGCCTGTCCCAGTCCGGAGGGTAAATCCCCTGGGGAAGGCAATACACAATAATTTTGTTTGCAGAGCCACCCGTGGGAGACCCCGAAGCGTCTCAGCTCAGCAGCTCTTACCCCCTTTTGGGGAGGAAGCTGTCCCACAAGATTTCCACTATTGATAGGCAGCTCAGACCCAAGCAGCGAGAAGAATGCCCTAAAATCCCACAATTCCAGAACAATTTCAGGAGCTACCTGCAGTGTTTTAAGATCACTCCTGCAGCGAGGACACCAGAGGGAGAACCGACATCAGAATTTACAGCTGTATCCCTCCGGCAACAGATAAACGGCGCCACGAGGGATGTTCTCCAAGAGCTGCCTGGATCTCACTAAAATATCTCATTTTTAGGGAAACTGAGGCAGGAAGCAAAGCAAGGAGATACGGAACATCCAGCAGGATTTGAAGGCAGAAATTCCTGGCTTGTCCCAACCTGGCTGTTGCCTCTGCAGAGAGCTGGGGTACCCTCGGAGGAGGATTCCTGTCCCGGGTGGTTCTGCAGGCTCTGGGTTCCCTTAAGGAAAGGCAGCTGGGGGAGACAGCCAGGGAAAAACAAAAATAACCAGGCCCTGCATTAACCTTCCAATAAAATCAAGGAGCCCTCAGCCAGCTCCACACGCACAGCCCGGGGAGGTCACCCTGGAGGGAACCCGGAGCCTGCCTGTGCCACCGACGTCCCCCCGTGACAGAGAGACTGTCTGGGCAGCCAGAGAGATGAGCAAATAGAAGTGTTTCCTCTTTTTTTTTTCCCCTTTTTTTCCTTTACTTCCTTCCTTCTCCCAAAATAACTTTGATCTTCACTGCAGTGCTGCCAGCAGCCGGTTCACAGCTCCCAACCCTCTCTGTAGCTCCACGAACCCAACCTGCTGCCACCATCAGGGATGTGAATGGCGGTTGTCTCACTGCAACAACGCTGAGAAGCACCAGGGAATTTCTAAAAAACAGATTTCTCTTCCCTAGAAAAGCCAAATCTTCCCTTCACGAAGGGCTCGAGGTTCTGAAGGGCTCATCCCGCGTTACATTAACGTCTGGTGCTACTTCCAGCTGCTCTGCAAGGAGCAGCACAAACTCCTCCTGCTGGAAAACCCATCCCCATAGTGACGTCCACAACAAACCGACCCCAAAAAAGCTCAAGTCCGATGTCAGGAGCCAGAGGCCGAGCTGGTGGGACCGTGCTCGGCTCAGAGTCACGAGGTCACGTCGACCCCGCGAGCGGGAAGCGTGCGCGCTCAGCGGTTTCGGGTTTGGATTTGGGCACTCCGAGTCGCTGGGTCACGGGGAAGCGCCCCGAGGGCTCACTCCTACCCGCGGGCCACCACGCTCCCCAGGCGGTGCCGCGCCAAGGGACGGCGCCGTTCCCAGCGTCCCTCCAAAACCAAACACGGCCCACGGTTGAGAGCCCCGAGCGAAGGCCGGAGCACATCAAACCCCCAGAAGAGACCGGGCGGTCAAATCCTCGCCGAGCTACCGCGTGTCCAGGGAGGAGACGAGACAGAACAAGCCGCAGGATCTCCCGGGTGGAGTCAGCCCTCCGGCGAGGGCGGCGAAAGGCTGCGACTTGCAAAAGCTGATGGGGAGGCGTTTTCGGCTTGGGAAGAGGGGGAGGAAAGGTCCAACGAAATAACTTTCCCAGTTGGGGAAGAAAATCCAGTTGCAAAATCCAGCCCGCTGGCCTCCTCCGAAATTCAGCCAGCTGGAAATCCGCAGGTTACGAGCATCTTGGAGCAGAGGCACCGAGCGTGGATGGTCCCAGCACCCTGATGGCGCGGCAGAGGTGGGAGCGAGGTGAAAAAAACAGCGTTTCGCCAGAGCGTTTCCTTCTCTCTTGCACATCACCATAAAGCACAAGGGAATAATTTGAAGCCAACCTGTCCCTAATCACAGCCTGGTGGAAGGACTTGTCTGGGAGGTAGTGACCAAACCTTACGAAGCAGCTCCCTGGGCAGCGAGCCAGGGAAAATCCTGAAGGAAGCAAGCCAGGAAGTTAAAAAAAACCATTACCCAAATGCACCATCGGTCAGCTCTGGCTTTTCTGGAGAGATGCTCTTCCCCTCGTCTCCTCTGCGCTCCAAAACCAGAAGGCTGAAGTCTGGCTCGGAGGGAGGACTCGTGCGGGGCACGGCAACTGCCTGGAGCCCTGACCCGCAGCTATTTATAGACATTCCTGCGGCCAAAATAAGCGTCGTCGGCACGCCGAAGGCATCCCCGCCATCCATCCAAACCGCTCCGCGGCCCCGACCGCGTCCGAGCGCCGCTGTTGCCCCAGCGTGGGACAAAAGCGGCTGCGGTGACCTGGTTACCAAAGCCCAAACGCTGGAGGAGAGGGAGTTAAACGCCTCGGAGAAGGACGCGGAGCAGAAGGGAAGAGGGAACTGGTTTGCACCGGGGCGGGGAACACGGGGTTTGGGTTTCTAACTACCCCGGCCCCACGGAGGGGAAGGTGGATTTAATTGCTGTTTATCAATCACAAGGTGATGAGTTTTTTCCAGGGCGATACGCCACGCCCTGTGCCGGGTTGGCACAGGAAAAGGGAGTCCTTGCACAATTTTACAGCCTACTAATTGCACCCGTTCTCAGCGAGCAGGAAGCTCTCCAGGCCCATCTCCCGTGTTCCATGAGATCCCCAAAATCGATCTGTTGTGAAGTCCGTTCAGCAAAACGAATCATTCCTGGGGCTCTCCTTTGAGAGCTCTCCAGGATTTCTAAAACCTTCTTCAAATTTTAAAATCCAGTCTCCTGACCTGCTCATTTCTGGCCACTGCCCAGCTGAGTCTCCATCTCCTCTCCGTAAATCTGGCCTGCAGATGTTTCACGAGCAGCTTTCCAACACCAAATCCCGCTCAGGATTTCCCTGGCAGGACAAAAGCCAGTGGAAGAAAAGCAAACAGCCCGGTCGGGCACCCTTTGCGTTCCTGCGGCTCCCGGACCGCGACGTTGGCCGCTTGGGAAAGGCGAAAGGCTCTTCAAAACCAGCTCTCCCACCCACGGCACGTGGACTGGTCAGGGCTTTTCTCCAGCCGCAAACAGAAGTGGTACCACGGAGCAGCACGCGGACAGCCAAAGCGCAACAGAAAGCGCCGCGGCCTTTTTTCCGCCTCAGTTCTGGTCCTCTCACTGTCTTCCCCAGCTGGAAAGATCTCCAACCTACCAAGTAGATGGTTCTCTTCGAGAGCAGTATTTCACGAGCCATCCAGGCAGGCAGCTCGAGATGTAAATCCTTCACCAGACTCAAAACCCTTCCCAAGCCCGCTCCCAGCACTTGTTTTTCCACCCCACTTAGGCGACTGGACAAGGATGGTGGCACATCCAGGCAGAAGAACCCTCTGCAGCCAGAGCAAACCCACGTGGTTTCCTGCGAACGCAGCTTCCATGGCTGCCTACCAACGTAACTCAACAAAGCGCTGATGAAGAAGCCAGCTCTGGGTCTCGGCACTCGGCCTGGGGCTGCAGCCGGAGCTGAGCGCCCTCGGGAGCAAGGCTGGAGATCCAGGGAGCACCAAAATAAAAAAAAATAAAAAAGAAAAAGGTGGCTGGTGACTGAGCTTGCCCCAAGCTCAACCCCACGGGAAGAGGTGATGGGAAGGGACAGGACAGCCACCGAAGAACAGGCCCTCTCCTACCTGCTCAGAGGACTACAGACATTCCAGGGCAAACGGATAAAGAAGCAGCTGAACTACTCAGCCTGGAAAATTCCTCATCTTCCACAACCCCGGAAAAGCAGGCTGAGTTTCAAGGCAGGGGTGGTGTTCTCCCTTGTATAATATAAAGCTTTAAAAGTTCATCTCTAGGAGGATGTCTTGGAGGTCGCACCCGTGACCTGACTCAACATTTCTCACAACAAACTTCCAAACCAGCACCGGCCTCAGCGCCCAGCTTCCCATCCCGGACTCGGAACGCCTCGCAGCTTTCCCAACAAAACACATCCTCACGCTCAGAGCATCGGCGCGCTGAAGGCACCACAAGCGACGCTGGAGCAGCCTGGGGAGAAACGAAGCGTGCCTGTGATGCGCTGAGACGGGAGCCCGAAAGAGGCGATTCTGAGACCCGCAGCAAAGATGCTCCGTGCCCGGAAACGTGGAGCTTTGAGGTATTTGCAATCCAGCACCAGCAGGGCTGTCGCTTCCTGGGACACGGATGCTCGTCAGCTCCCACGTCCCCAAGGCTTTTCCAGGGCTTTCCTTCATCATTTCCGAGCAGCAAACCTCACAGCAGGCTGGACCCGTGCGTGGCTCAGCCAGGGAGAGGATTTTTTCCCAGCGGTGACGCTCGCGAGTCAGCAGGAGCATCCCGCCGCTGTCCCGGCGAGCGGAGAGCACGGAGCAGGGCACGGAGCTGGCTGCTGCGGAAGAGGATCCCTGCGCTGGCTGAAGGCAGACGGAAAGGTCACGTGCTCGGCACAACAAAAGGAAAAAACAGATTTCATGGGAGAGGAAAAAAACCAAGCCCAGTTGGTAAACACACCAAAACTAAGCGAGCGCCGGGCGCTTGTGCACTGCGAGCCTGGGGAGCGGGGCTGCTCGCCCAGAAAGCTGCTGCTCGCTCACATCTGCTGCTCTGAATCCCTCACCCTGGACCAAGTCCTCGGGCTGCAGTTATTTCGGTTACTCCTCTCGCACCAGGAAAACAGGAGTGGGGAAAGCAGAAATCACCCAACAGCCACCAAAACTGTGCAGTCGGAGGCCGAATTGCTTCAGCTCCTCGTAGGAAATCCGCTGCCAAAATTCAGGCTGCTAAACCGACGGCTCTCCCGGCAAAATGCTTTGGGTTGGAGGTGGGACATCAAACGGGATTGTTTTTCTCCCCAGGAGGCTCTCTCGGCCTCATCCACCGGCAGATCCAGAGCTGATGGTGAGAAATAGGTATAGAGAGACAAAGATCGGTTTAGGTACCCACAGAATCCAATCCCCATGGACCTGTGGATGACAAACCTCCTCTCATCATCAGGCTTGGGCCAGGATGAGGCGACAGGAACTTCCAAAGCGATGAACCTCGAGATACACGAGCAACTCAAGAAACACCCAGGCGCGCTCTCAGCAGAACGGCAGCAAACGGCTTCGTTCGCTCGTCAAGCGGAGGCAAAGCCCCGAGAGGGCCACCAAAATACGCGACGCCGGAGCCGCAGGCGTTCACAGGCTTCTCAGAAGCTGCTGAGCGACCTTCGCAGCTTTGCGGCTGACTTGGGAGCTCCGGGAGGTTGCTGCCAGCTTCAGCTACGGGCTTCTGCAGGTCTGGCAAACGTGGTACGAGGGGCACGTCAGGGCTTCCAAGGGCAGCCATCGATCCCCGAGCAACTACGGATGTGGCCCGGAGCAAACACGAGCAGGAGGAAATAGCGCAGCAGAGATAAAGCCCCTCTGTGGTCTTCAAGGCAGCGAGGTGCCCCTCAACGGGAAGCAGAAGGCAAGGAGCTCTTTGGCTGTTGTCGCATCTCCAGAACTGCTACCTCGGTGTCACAGTGGCTGGGCTAAATAAATCCCGCCAGCCAGAGACAAGCACATTCCCTACGTGATTTGAGGAAGGATGCTCCGCTCCAGCGCTCCCTGCTCCTCTCCGGGACAGGAGAAGACGAAGCCACCCCCAAATCTACCCTCCCTCGCCAGAGATGTTGCGAGGCAGAGCTCGGGGAGCTTGGCATTTCAATGGCTAAAATCCCGATCCGGAGACAGGCAGAAAAGGCTCAGCGTTAATTCCCTGTGCAGGAAGTGGGAACCTTCCCAAAGTCAGGCAGAAATGGAGCAGAGCCCGAGCTTTTGGCAAGAACTCCTGCAACAGCGGCAAAACCCATCGCTCCACCTGATTGACATGCACCAAGGATCAGCCGCTCTAGAGTTCATGGGAATGTGCGTCCTTCAAAGCCAGTAGGAAAGCCCGAAAAACAGAGAAGAGCTCCAAAATCTTGGATTCTGACCCCTTTTCTGATTTGGAATTTTCCTCCTAGAATTGCCAACAACAGGCACTGTTTAAACACTTGGCATTTTCACCTCTAAGCACAGGCAGGACAGCAATAAACCTCTCCTTAACCCACTGCCACGGCCAGGAGGGCACGGAAACCCAACAGGAGAACACAAAACATCCACGTTACCAACTTCAGCATGGACCAGGCCACCTGAGAAAGCTTCTAGCTGCCAGGAGATGGTTGTCCAAGGATGGACATGAGGCTGCGCTGCTGCCCGTTGCCCTCCCTATCAGAGGCAGAGGGAAGCTGGGAAGCGTCCGGATGGTTTGCCCTGGGTGAAAATAAGTTTGCTTTTGGCTGTTGTCGCCACTCAAAGCCTGCAGGTACCTCAGCCTTCAGGGCTGAGTTGTCCAGAGGTTGGGGTTTAGTCCTGGCTGTCTTCTAAAATAACTGCTGAGAAGCCACAAACTCTTTTGGGTCCAAAGCAGAGAAAACAAAAAATGTCATCATCTGGCCAAAAAGGTGTGGAGAGATGTGGACATCACTGCAAACACATCATAGATTGGGTTGGCTTGGGAGGTCTTTCAAGGTCATCTGGTGCAACCCCCCTGCAGGGAGCAGGGACATCTGCAACTAGAGCAGGCTGCTCAGAGCCCCAGCCAACCTCCCCTGGAGTGGGGCTGGGGATGGGGCAGCCACCACCTCTCGGGGCAACCTGGGCCAGCCTCTCACCACTCTCAGCACAGAAATTTCCTCCCTTCTCTCCAGTCTAAATCTNAGATCCCACCCTGCAGGAAGGACAACATCCAAACCCTCCGCTCTACAACTCAAACTTGCAATGACAAGTAGGGAGCGAGCAACCCACACAGCCGGGAAGCTGTCGAAATCAAGAGGAGAGATACTTGGCAAACTCCTCCATGCCCCATGACACAATCCCGGCGATGAGGATAGACCCCGAGGTAGGGAGAGGAGGAATGAGAGCAGGATTTCCCAGCACACAACCAGGGTGCACCTGCTCCTCATACCTACTGCCTTACCCTTCTCACTAACGCAGAGAAAAAGAGAAATATCGGGGATTTAAGGGCTGAAATCAGACAGGGAAGCGTTGGAAAGAATCAGCGGCTCTACAGCCGAAGGGGAACGACATCGCCGAGAAAGGAGAACCACATCCTGCGGGTAAAAAGGGGGCAGGTTCAGTTTGGTTTCGCTGGGGTGGTAAAAAGAAGTCCCTCGGCCTGAAGTCTCGTGTGGGTTCCTACATTTCCCTGAGCTGAACGAGAAAGCAAAAGAGGCAGGATTGAATAATCCTCAAATCCCTGATGGTTGCTGGACCAAGAGGAGCTGGCCAAGACCCAGGCAGGTGAAGGCAAAGGCGTGCTGGTAGAGCTGTAGTTGAGGAGTCCGGTTCCGGCACGATAATAATTAAAATAAACACCACGTTGATTTTATAGCCTTTCCAACAGGCATCCCCGAGGATTTTCTGAATGCAAACACAATGAAACCTCTCTGGGAAGTAGCACATCCTTATACACATGGAGAAACCGAGGCAGGAGCATCACAGGGTGTGGTTGCAGAACTTGGAGCGGGCAGAACATCCGCTGACTTAAGATTATCCTTCGTTTTTAGAGGATGGAAAGGTGAGAGCCCAGCGGATAGGGTCACTCGTGGAAGAGAAAGGTTGGGAAAGGTTTGTGCATCCATCTTACATCCCAGAGGTGATGTCAAACCACCTCTTCCTTAACAGTGCCAGGAATTGACTCATGATGGTCTTTGTAAGATGAGTTTTCACGGATGAATGTCGTCAGGACACATTTCACACCACAGGAAAACTCTTATTCCATAAGGCAGCGGAAACCCAACAACTGGAGAAACACCAGCAAGTCCAAAAAGCCTCCTTCCCCACAAAGTTTGGGATGAAAACTGAAACAAAACTCTCTCTGCTCCCTCAAACAGAGCTTGTGTTCTTTCTCCAACATGACTGGAGCTCACATGTGGCCCAGGCAGGACATGTGGTCCAACCTGAAACTTCCAGCACGTTGTTAGAGCTCATCCTATGACCACCTCAGACTCCAGCTGGTTGTGCCAGCACGCAGATGCTCCCCACCAAAGGGATGGGCTTGAAGAAACACTCTTACCAGCAGCAAAAGCTGAGGGGCGAGGAGAAACAAGGGGCAAGCAAAAGGACAAGGCGAGAGATGAGGTGTGACGGGATGTGTCTTCAGAGCCCTCGTTTTGAAAGCTCAGAACAGGGCACAACCAGCCTGGCAGGAGGGAGGATCTCTGGAAGGAGGGTTTCATGTTGGGAATCCTCCAGATTCCCCCACCAAACAGCCCCAGGAAAAGAGGTCCCACCAGGATCCTACCAGCCTGCCTACAGGAGAAAGAACTCCTTTGAAAAGGGGGAACCCCAGGGGAGACCCCCAGCATATCCTGACTAGTAGAAACAGAGGTTCCTGGGGGAGACCCTGGCAGCATCTCTGGCAAGGTGGGCCAGGGGTGACCCACACCCCCAGGGGTGCCTCTGGGGTGTCCCAGAGCACCAGTAAAAAGGATGTGTCCCTCCTCACAAACCCTGCACAGGGCAGGTCTCAAGGGACATCCCCAAACGCACAGAAAGGACCCCCTAAAGCTGTCCCCTGTCTCTGGCAGAGGGGATAGCGGAATGACCTTGACCCCGACTCGAAGTGTCGCTCGGTGTCCCCAGCTCCTCACTTTGGGTGTGGGGGTGGCCCTAAGGACTGTCCCCCAGCCCCACATCTCTGCTGTTGGGGGGGGGGGGTGAGTCCCCAGGAGTGTCCCCTAGCCAGAGAAAAAGGCGGTCCCCAGGGACACCCCAAGGCAGAGAGGTGTGGAACTCACAGCTCTCCCCAGCCCCACCAGAGGGAGGTCCCCGGGGACGTCCACCCCAGCCCCACAGCCCCCACACAAGGGATTCCCCAGGGCCACCCCAGCCCCACACCCCTGTCAGATGCGGAGGGGAGGGG
>VWZK01012337.1:28020-55133 GCA_013396935.1 Baryphthengus martii
CCGAATGGCGCCCGACGGGCCCCGCGGAGGCGGCGGGGAGGGCGGGAAGGGAAGGGCGGGAATGGCGCGCGGATCCTCACGGCCCTGAGCTGGGTGAGGGAGGGGTGTGAGGAGATGGCGTTGGGGACGTGAGGGGGATGAGGGGAGATGACGCCCGGTCCCTCATGACGCCCGGTCCCTCATGACGCCATCGAGGGGGCTGTTGGTCCAGTGAGGGGACACGAGGGGGATGAGGGGATGTGGTGCTGGGTCCATCACGGCCCTGGCCTCGCTGAGGGAAGATGGCACTGGCTCCCTCAAGACCCAGTGAGGGGACACGAGGGGAGATGGCGTTGGGTCCTTCTCAGCCCAGGGTTCGTCAAGGGGATGTGAGGGGCATGTGGGGAGATGGTGCAGGGTCCCTCACCCTTTGGAGCCCTGGCAGGGGCTGGCCTCAAAGTAACCGTTCAGTGGTGTGAAGGTAAAATAGCGGGGGGTCCACAGGGCATCCCACCACCGAGGGCTTCAGTAACCCTGAGATGAACACGGGATCCACCTCTGCTAAGGTTCACGTGCTTGGTGGCCCTGGCACCTTGGAGCCAAAAATGGGCCAGATCAGTGTTGCTCAAGCCCAAACTTCCATCAGTGGGAAAAGATCTGAAACCAAAATACAAAACCCCAGTTGCCATCATCGGACAGAGCCAGGAGCTGGTGCAGAGCCTTAATGGAGCGGGAGTTAGTGAAATAAAAGATAAAATTAACCATCAACCTTCCTCCTAAGATGGAGGTGAAAGGCCCCGATGTTAGAGCTGTCCCCTGGGGCTGGCTTATCACCCTTGCAACGTCCCACCCTGAGAACTAAAAATGGAACTGAAAGTAAAGGCAATTAAAAAAGGAAAAGGGGGCAGCCCTCACGAACGCCTTCCCTGTGCCATTCCCAGCCCTTCCTCAGTAAATAACCTGCTGGCAGAGAAAGGAAGGACTGGGACGGAGAAAACACGCCAGGCCGAGCCTGCGGTCGCAGGAACAGCCCGGCCAGTTCAACAGCTTTGGAAACTGGGAGAAACGCCCAGGGAAAGGAAGAGAAGAGCGCACAGCTCGTTAGTGCTTGGGTTAAAAGGGAGCCAAACCATAAAACTCCTCCTCTTCTCTTCTCAGCTCCCTGCCAGCGGCTGGAGAAGCAGAAGAGTTGCGTTGAGTGAGAGCCCAAAAAGGATCGGACGTTGTCTCAGCACCTGGGGAAGCGGATGAACGTCTCCTGTTGAACTGGGGGAAGATGGAAAGGGAATGACCCCACTAAAACACACCCCCAGCTACTTGGTGGCAATCCTGGGCGTGAAACATTCAGTGCTGATCCCTCAAAAGCCACTGGAGATACCAGCAAGCCCAAGTCAGCCCTTTTTAAAGCAGCCCAGCAGATCCAGCAGTGACACAGTCTTCTCTACTGGTGAATTTTAGCGTTTCAAGCACACTCAGGGTATCAAGCGAACAAGCCGCAGGCACCAGGCGGAAGGATGGTGCCGGTTTGTACCCTGCCCTGCTCTGGAGGCACCCGATGTGGCGCGTACACCTGGGTAATCCCACGGTACCCCAGACTTCCTGGTCTCCGACAGCTTTCCTGGATGTTTTGAATGCTCCCAGTCTCTGTTTTACTCCAAGTCAAAGGAGTTGGTTGTAATCCCTTAAAGCACCCACCACACAATTAAGGATTTAGGTGGAAAATTCCCTGATCCCAGCATTTAGAGACAGCTCCTTTTCTTCCCAGACAAGCTTGGGAGGAACCATCCTGCTCCTGTCACAGGACAATCTGCTTCCTACCCTCTTCCCAAGAGACTTTTAACTCTTTGCTCAGTATTTACAGCACAGCACCAAGGCTGGTTTTTCAACGTTTCCCCCTCAGTAGGATGGGGTGGACAAGATCTGGGGAGGGGCCGCAACCGGGACAGCTGACCCAAACCGACCAAAGGGATATTCCGTACCAGATGATGTCAGCTCAGCAATAAAAGCTAGAAAAAGGAGAAGGGAGGAGGGTGTCTCCTTGTCTTCGAGAGCAACCGCTACACATATTTGGGCTCTGCTTCGCCGTACGGGCCGGACAGCACCTGCTGATGGGAAGCAGAGAATAAATCTTTGTTTTCTATTCCTTCACACACATGGCCTTGCTTTGCTTTTCATTAAACTGCCTTTGTCTTAACCTCTTAACCTACCTGTTCCTTATTTTCTCCCCCTGGTCCAGTTGAGAGGAGGAAGAGGGGATGGGGGGGTGTGACAGAGCGGCTTGGCGGGCAGCTGGCTTCCAGCCAAGGTCAAACCATCACCCGCTCCCCAAAGAGAGGAGCCATCGGGAGCCTGTCACAAGCAGGAGGACAGGGTGAGGCACCGAGGTGCGTCTCATCTCCTGCAGCAAAGTGCAAGACGCTGTCCTCCTAAGATACCCACCTTATCGCGCGGCGCAGCCCAAGGGCGCCGCGCTCAGGTTCCCAGTGATCCGCAAGAAATTAAAAGAGGCGTAAGAAAGGCTTCAGGAGGCAGCAGTATAAATTTAGGCAGGAAACCATTTAGTGTTGGGCAAAACCACAGAAGAAACCCCAAGCTTATCGGGAGCCCCGCACCTCAGGCCCGGGGCCCAGCGCCGCGAGCAGACCTCCGTTTCCACAACCGGGGCCCGAGCGTTTGGGTTTTCAAAGGCTTCCTGTTTTCATTTGTTAGCTGAGAATGAGACACTGGTGTGGCAGCTGCTCTGGTGAGGGACTTTGGCCACCGAGCACTCGCACCTCGTCCGCCTGACTCAACGCTTTCAGTGGCACTCGTGACAGCGCCTCCTAATTAGGGAGCGTAGTTGTCAGAGACAATTATGTCGTAGCGGAGCGATGACCCATCCGAGGGCGTCCTGCACCCCCCTGCTCCGTGTACCCCTGAGGGAAGAAGAAGTAGAGCAGATGGTTGATGCGAGGCCGGGAGGGAATCCCAAGCCAGCAGGCTGTATTTCCCAAATCCCATCCTGGTGACAAAGCCGCCCCAAAAGCGGTTCCCTTGGCAGAGCGGCACCAGGCACGGGGTAAAACCAGCAGAGGGGCGGAATTTCTGAGTGATGGCTCGGCCACGTTTCTTCTCTCGAGCATCTCGATTGTTCTGGTGCAGGCAAGAGAACGATCCAGCTCTTGCTCTTCACGCAGCCTCTGCGCCCACGAGACGACAGAAAAAAAACCCCTTCATTTGTCATTTTTGAACTCTAAACCTCTGGAGGAGTCCCTTGTCCTACTCCTAAAGCATCCACTAAAGACAAGCAAGGAAATGACACCAATAAGCTCGAAGCTTGACAAGCCCTGCTAATTAATGGCCAAATAATGACGTAACTTGGCTGCAACAGTGGCACCAGCATCACGTGCGGAGCTCTGGACACGTGAGGAGGAAGCCACTGTCCGACAAGTGCTTTGTCACCGTGCCTGATTCAGCACCCTTTGCATTTTTGAGCCTCTCTGCCCAGCTGGTGCTAGCACCGACCCTTCCGGATATCTGGGATTTCAAAGGGTCCAAAACTCAGCACTCAGCTCGAGAAAAAGGGTGTTTTCAAGAGATGAAAAAGGACCCACCCCTCCATGAGACAAATGCCGCTGCAGACAGCGCCACGACTCTCAGAGGAGGAAGATCCTCCGCTTCCCGTTTCCAAAACCTGTTCTAGGACATGATACCAAGAGAACAGCACTTAAAAAAAAAAAAAAAAAAAAAGCTATTTCTAACTAAAACTCTCATGAGCTTTCCAGGGATATATAAATGCCAATTTTTTTTTTGCTTCCAGCTCCAAAAAAATTAAAACCAACCGTGTCCTAATCTGGCTGGAGATGAGGTTGTTCGCAGAGGAGACAGGAGGAAGTCCCTCGGTCATTTTTCCAGCAGCCAGCGCTGCGGCCAAGGGCTGCCTTTGGTATCGTACTCCGATGCTCTTCCACTTCCAAGTCCTGCCTGAAGGATTTCACAGCCCCGTAGATGGGAAATAATAAATGAATTTCTCCTGCCTGTTCTCAGGCCCCGTCAACCAGAATCATCTACTCGTTGTGTTCAATACGGCAAGTTTACGGTAAAGAAATTCTATTGGCTTTGGGAAAAAAAGCCAGAGAAGGATTTGAGTGCAAAACTGGTGACCTCAGAGATACAGACAGACCAAGTGAGCAGCATTATGATAAAGTGTTTATTTTATTTTTTTTTTAAAATATCAAATTGGTTTTTACACATCAATTTTGTCGAGAAACAGTCCCCCAATATTTAAAAAAAAAAAAAAAAAATCAAAAAAAAAAATCAATCAAGAATCAAGTGTGTATTACTTTGGGCAGAACCACATCCCGCTCTCTGATGACACGACCGCTCCTCCCTTCGGCCACCTGCGAGGACAACCGCAGCGTGGTCAGCCCAGAAGAGTAAATGACACAAATGCAACCAGCTTTAGGATTCCTGAGTATTGATTCCCTCAAGTTCCTTCCGCGAGTCCGTAAAACTCGGAAGCTAAAAAGCGTCCGTCAACGAGTAACCCGAACCCGCCACGCATTCGGATCATGGACTAAGCCTCGTCTACACAGCGCAGGAAGAAAGCTCTCCAACGCTTCAGAAGGGAACGACGGGCACAAAACCGACCCCCGCTTCCAAAGCTGACTTCTGAGGAAGGCAGGGAAAAATACCTCTCGAATTCTTTGAATTCCTGTTAAGAGTTTCTAGGGAGCCGTTCCGGCAAGAAGTCCAAGTCTGGTGAAGAAACCTCTAGGATCTGTTCCTCCTTTTCTGGGTAAATGGCATCGTGTTTTTAAAGAAAACTTCCCTGGAAGTTAAGCACTCGGCAAGTACACTGAAATATTGCTGCTTTTGAGGGAAGGAGCTGGCGAGAGGGAAGAGACAAAGACAGAAAGAAGGGAACGGATCTCAGAGGTACAAGGTTAACAGTCCTGGAGACCAAGTGTCTACATAGGAAGTTGAAAAGTTGAACATACAAGGAGTTGGTTGAACATACAAGGAGTTGGTCGAACATACAAGGAGTTGAACGTACGAAGCACCAAGGCAGAGATTGTCAGGGTAGCGCAGAGAAGCTCAGCCCTGCCCAGCTGCAGGTAAACACGCCGGGTACCGTCACCAGGACATGTTTCCTCTTCTCATCACAATTCTCTCTGTCCAGAAACTTTCAGAGGTTGATATTTCACGAAAGAAGCTCACTTAAGAGCCTCATGGACAGAAAGAGCGAGAGGCCAAATGAATTTCTTCAGCATCTCGAAGGAAAAGAACAGATCCCAGAAACCAAGAGCGAGGTACCTGAGCACAGGGGCTCCAGGGAACACCCCGAAACAAGCTCTACAGATCTACAAAGGTCCCCTCAGGCTCTGGCATCTTTATGCAGCAGCTTCTGACTGTTGCTTTTTTCTCTACAGATGAACTTTCCACAGCGAAATCATTTCGCTGAGGCAACAGTACCTTGGAGCAGCGAGGAATGAGGAGGAGGAAGAGAAGAGAGCGAGGAGCCTTATTTGAGCCCAGGGTACAAGGCTCCTTGGGAACCTGAACGGGTTTTGGGGTCAACTGTACCCCCTGCTCTCAGCAGCAAGCTGCCAGTCTGCCGTCCCTCTGTCCACACCAAGTATTGGTGGGGCCAGGTCGGCGCTGGGCCCGGTTAAAGGATTGCTAAAAGCCGAGCGATGGAGGTTGTGCGCAGAGCGGCGGGGACGCAACGCGCACCTTAAAGCGGAGGAGAACTTTTAGACGGTGCTGGCTGAATACAGATTCTCTTACAGTTATTTTGACCTCAGATACTCCGCTGCCCCGTTTTTTTCCAACATAAATCTTGCTCCTATAAAAACTGTTCTCTTAATTGAGCCGTGCGTAGCCGTTCGTGCAAAGCAAGGCTCTGAAATGAAGAGATTTCGATCACCAGGCTTGGATGAACTTGATAAAATAGTTTGACAATATTCATCAGCGGGGGGAGGTCAGGTTTTGTTTCTAGCAGTTCAGGGAAAAGTTACCCAGGAAGTTCTGGGACTACTGATAAAAGAGCTTTGGCAGAAGGGCAGGTTTCAAAAACTCCATTCGACAAAAGAATAAAACTGAGCATTGAAGCAAACTGGCCGATGCTCTAAAGCTTTTCTAGCGTAAATTCTGTAATGCGCGGTCTACGTAAACGTGGCCATCGGACTAGAGCCTTTAACCAGTTCGGTGCAAAGCAGCAGCACTTTCGCTACGAGCCATTGCCTCTACAAACATAAAAAAACAAATACAAAAAAGGGTATAAGGTCGAAGGGCTAACATCTGACGCTTCGAGAAGCCGGCAGCAGAGGAACCCGCAGGCCAAGGGCGCAGACTCGGCTCTCGCGTACTCGCCACGCGGCCGGGGTCCGCGTCCCGGCCGGGGCTTTGCTCCCAGGACCGCCTCGCCGAGACCCGTGGCGCGAATCGGGGGGCAGATTCCTCCGGAGCAAGGCTGCTCTGGATCCGAGAGCTGGGAGCCTCGCTCTTGCTGCTTTTGACAGCGGATCAGACACGGATGGGAACGGGTCTAATATATCCTGTTTCCTAAGGCTTCTAGAGAGAGAGCTGTCGATGCTGTTACGTCTGTAGCAGCCCCAGCGCTCCCCTTGACACAGGGGGCTTCTGATTTCAGCTGCTCACTGCGAGGAGAGTATTACAAAATCCTCAGCAGGGGTAGCTCAGACCACCTGCCTGGAAAAGATCTCAAAGCTGTACTCGGGCCTCAGGAACTCGAGTTCACTCGAGTGACTCGCTGCTGCTCCGGCAAGGGCTTCCCAAACTCCGTACGCAGGGAGCGGTGCCTGCTGCCGGTGTCACGAGTGGCCCACGGCACGGGGTTGGGTCTAGATGATCTTTAAGATCCCATCTGACCTAAATCATTCTACAATTCTATGAGCTAAAGGTGCGTGGGAGCTCCAGGCCCAGCCGCTACGTCCACACCTCCATCCGACAGGCAGAGGAAGGCCTTAAAGCTCTTCTTTATTCTAAAGGATCTCCTGGCTGCCCAAATGACTACGAAAAATCTGACAACTACTGCTCACTGACATCAGAAACTCCTGCAAGTTCACAGATGAAACCAAATTTGTGTCGGTTTTAAATACCACCCTGCAGGAGAAAAGCCTGGCACGCCAATCTGCTTCGCTACAGGGAAAAGAAAACACCAGGAACACAGACCTGAGACAACGATAACAAAGGAAAGACATGAACAAAACCACGTCTCCAGCTGCTGCTGCCCCATCACTCCAGGTTCAGCTCGAAGCAGAGAGTCCAAGACGAGCGCTCGTCACCAAGCCACTTCTGAGACTTGCAAGTGGGACGAATTAAAAGTTCCTACTTAAAATTTGGTATCGCGTTCCAGCCACACTTGCCTTCCTCAGCCCCAACAGCGTTCTGGGGCTCTGCAGAGCATCACAAAATAGTTCATCCCCTCCCCCCCCAAAAAAAAACACAACAAAAAAAAGCACCTGGAAAGGACTTTCCTACAGCACAGCCCGGGTGAGTCCTCACCACACAGGCTACTCACCAGGGACTTCCCAGAAGGCCACGATGGTTATAACGCAGAAGCCACGTCAGCGCATTTGTTTCATCAACCCTACTGGGGAGCCCTCGATTCTTTCAGGGGGGTTCAATTAGTACCCCACCAGCCACCACAGGCCTGCAGCAGCTGGTGTTTCCCCAGCTGAAAGGTTGATCATCCCCAAACACCCAGAGAAATTAGTGCAAAGCGGATTTCTTCGGTCTTCCCGTCACCCCCTTCCCGGCTCGGCGCGCGGAACACGCGGCCGCTGGAACAGGTCGGTCTTCCCCGGGCAGAGGAGGGGATTAAAAGCCGTAACACGCGGTTGGTTTGTTAAACAATTTCATCCCGAAAAGGTTTTGCCTTAAAGTGGTTGAGCTTGTTCTTTCTTTATGGAGAAAACATGATGTGGGCAAGGCTAGGACAAAAAAAACAGGTAAAATACTCCCTTCCCCACCCCACCTACAATTAATACCAGCACAGCTTCGAATAAGTTAAAACATCATCTTCAGTTTGGGTAGCACCAAATTCTATCCCTTCCCTTCTTCTATCCCCACGTTGTAAACTTGAACACACCGGCCCAAGAGCATTAAAGGGTTTGGCAAAAAAACAGGCGCTTTTTTTTTCTCCCTCCCTCCCCGCGCACGCNCGGACGGGGCGATGACCTGCAACGGCTTCTGCTTTTTTGATTCGTTAATGTGGGAGCTTATTCTAAAATTGTACATTTCAATAAAAACAGCGCTTCGAATCCAGGAGGCGTGATCAAAAGCTATCCTGTCCGCACAACGCTAGGACGTTTTTCTTGCGGTTAAGAGGCCAAATCTAACGAGTGACACAGAAGAGACAAGTTACTTTGGCTGCAAAGAATTAAAAAAAAAAAAAATCTGGCTCAACATTCCGCTTGTAGATGGTGGTGTGTAATTTAGATAGGTCCTTTCAAGGACGCCCCGGGCAGCTGCCTCTCCCGCAGTTACGTAGGAACGACGATGCTCTTGGCCAGCAAAATGAGAAGAGCGAGATCCGCGTTTCCATCCGCCTGTTCCAAAGCCTCCAGAGCTTCCCGCGCAGTAAAACCAGCGCCGAGGATCCGATCGACGTCGGCCGCAGGGAAAGCAGGCGGTGGAGGAGCACCGGAGCTAAGTCCAGGATAAGCGGCTGGTGGGCTCAGCGGCGGCTCTTCATCCCCACCCAACAGCCACGGACCTTCGGGAGCAGAACTGCCGCTTCTCCCGGGTGCTCCTGTCAATGGGCTCCGAGGATCTTGAGCTGCACCTTCAGCCAAAGCGGGTCTAGAGGAAACGGACGCGTTTTGCTCCGAAGTGGGACTCCGAGAACCTTCTGCCAAAGCCTCCCTCCGCTGCTGGTGGTCAGGTGTCGCCGCAGAACTCACTGCCACCAAATCGCTCTTACCTGAGAACTTCGGAATCTCTAAAGCACCTTCTCCCAGGGCAGGCTGCAGGTGACCGGCAGAGCCAGCGTCGGTATTTTCTACGCCAGAATCACAAGGCTGCTTCCCCTCTGCTCTTCCACCTTCAGGCCTCGTGACGGGTCTGTGGGCACCCACCTACCTCCAGCAGCTGCCGTGACACTTTCATCGGCGTCGCGGGTGGACGCTGGGTTACAGGAGAGCTAAGAACAAATCCACCGAGTCCGTCGGGACGCGCGACGGTGCCGAACCTCGGNTGTAATTTAGATAGGTCCTTTCAAGGACGCCCCGGGCAGCTGCCTCTCCCGCAGTTACGTAGGAACGACGATGCTCTTGGCCAGCAAAATGAGAAGAGCGAGATCCGCGTTTCCATCCGCCTGTTCCAAAGCCTCCAGAGCTTCCCGCGCAGTAAAACCAGCGCCGAGGATCCGATCGACGTCGGCCGCAGGGAAAGCAGGCGGTGGAGGAGCACCGGAGCTAAGTCCAGGATAAGCGGCTGGTGGGCTCAGCGGCGGCTCTTCATCCCCACCCAACAGCCACGGACCTTCGGGAGCAGAACTGCCGCTTCTCCCGGGTGCTCCTGTCAATGGGCTCCGAGGATCTTGAGCTGCACCTTCAGCCAAAGCGGGTCTAGAGGAAACGGACGCGTTTTGCTCCGAAGTGGGACTCCGAGAACCTTCTGCCAAAGCCTCCCTCCGCTGCTGGTGGTCAGGTGTCGCCGCAGAACTCACTGCCACCAAATCGCTCTTACCTGAGAACTTCGGAATCTCTAAAGCACCTTCTCCCAGGGCAGGCTGCAGGTGACCGGCAGAGCCAGCGTCGGTATTTTCTACGCCAGAATCACAAGGCTGCTTCCCCTCTGCTCTTCCACCTTCAGGCCTCGCCTCATAGAGGGAACAACTCTCTTCCTGGCTGACTGGACCCGAGTCTTCCTGCTCGCTTCCAGAAAGCTCCTTCTGCTGGGCTGCTGGCTCCTTGTGAACCCTCAGCTCCAGCTGAGAGAACTCTTCAGAGGCGAGGACTTTACATTCCCCTTTCCGACTGATAACCAAGAGTTTGTGAAGCTCTTTCAGGGCTGATGCCAGAGAGGAACATGACTCTTCTGAAGGTCTTCCCGGATCCGTGTCCAGCTGACGGACACTGGAGGGGGAAGAGCTGTCTTTAGCCACCAAATGAGACAACTCATCATACTTGGCAGGAATTTCACTAGTGGAAAGCTCAGCCAAAGAGGATGCAGACTTCAGCAACTCCACCTCCATGGAAAAGGCGTCCAAGTTCGGGTCCAATGCACCTCTGTCCTCAGCCTGCTGCTTCTGCTCGCTCTCCGAGCTGCGCTCTTCGGCTGCGGACCGCTCAACCGCATCTATTTCCATGAAGGCTTCCGCCTGCACGCTGCTGCAGGAGGCTGACACTTGGATACCCCCTTTCACACAGGGAAGATCTGCTTTCTCCCGTCCGCCTCCTCTCGTTTCCCTAGGAGGATTTTCCGGCTGGCTCGTTTCTTCTACAACAGGTTTCTCAAACCCACCACCATGGCAAGGAGGCTCTGGGTCAGTTGTCTCAGTTTGCTCCTCCAGACGTTGCTTTTCTGGGCCTTTGGACGCCTGGTGGTCTACGGGAAGCTCATGCTTTTGCTCCTGCTCTGCAGACAGACAGAGATCTTTATTTCGCCCGTGCTTAGCAGCAGGCTCAGCCAAACTATCTCCTTTAGTCACTTCCAAAGGATGTTGCTGACCGTGGTCTTGTTCTTTAGCGTTACAATCCTTTAGAGTGTCGGCAAGAAACGTGTCTTTGAGCGTCTTCTGCGAAAGGCGAGCTGGATCGCAACGCGTCACCTCCCCTGTGCAGGGGGCAGGGTCATTAATCGCCAAGGAAGCGTTCCTGGAAAGATGCTGGAACGAGAGAGGATGTCGTTCTCCTGGGGCTCTCTGGCATTCAGTTGAAGAGTCAGAAGACTTGACGGCTCTGGGATCAGCGGGCTCTGCGAGGTTAGATTCGGATGAGCAAATTGAAGCAGGGGCAGAGACAGAACGATCAAGTAATTGATTGGTGGGATTACAGATCTTGGAATTTAGTCCTGAAGACCGGACCGGATTTTGAAACCCATCAGAAGCTGGTAATGAGGGCGTTTCCAGTGAGGTAGTTTCTTTGTCACTATTCTCTAACAGAAGACAGAAAGAAAGGAGTCAGGAGACGGAAGCACCACGGTTTTCACCGTAGCAGGGAAAACGTATAAAGCGGCGGCGATAAATACCTGGTCTGTGGCCCACTCCAGCTGCTGTAAACACACACTACATGCATCAAGGCTTCTGACGTTCTGTTTGGATTAGGAAACAAACACACCAGACTCGGGTTAGAGTTCAGAGCACACCGCGTGCGTGGTCCCAGTCCTGCCACCTGCCAGCTCCCCGACCGGCCGGCCGGGCAGGCAGCGGGAGCGCCTCGTGGTCACTGCTTTCCGGAAGGAGGAGGAAGGAGGAGGAAGGAGGAAGAGTTCTGCCTGGGAAATTCCTTACATCGTGACAAAACCAGCTCTGCTGGAGAACAATTTACAGGTTGTTCTGCAGGGTGTACACTGCAGAGCGACCCGTGGGTGACACTATAGGCCCGATACGCTCTACGCAGCACAAGGCAGGTGGTTTAGCACCTTCCTGCTTTGTTCTCTGAGTGACTGAAGATACTCAGGCGGCATCTTTTCAGGGAAATGAGAGTTAAGAGGGCATCACAGTGCTCCCAGCACCTATTGCCTCGAGATGGTCGGTGGCAGCACAGGGAGGAGAAGGCGAGCGAAGAGCAGCTTGCTGTGAAAGGGAAGCTTAAAGATCCTGGGCGGGGGGAAAGGCAGAAATCCTCCAGAGGAATGGCTGCTCGAGGCTGGGGAGAGCAAAGCAAAGGAAAAGACAAGAGAAGTGAAACCCAGCTCACTGCGGAGAACGGATGGGTTGCAGATCTCTATCAGTAGCACCAAGCGCTGGCTCGAGTTATCAGGAGAGATGAAGTGAATTTATCTTGCCAATAGTCTAATCTTGCTAACGTAGCAGCCCTCAGGCTCTCCTTCAATCACCAGCCTGACCTTTGCTGTACCAGCAGCTCTTCTTTCATTAAAACCCTGCTCTGTCCAGTGTCAGATCTCCAGATATTGTCCTGTGTGATCTGCCTTTTTCCTTCCCAGAGGCCTCCAAACTCCACGCTCTTAAACACACCCCAGTTTTACCTTAAGCTTTCCTCTTTTTACAGATAGCAGGCTGTATTAGAGCCCAGCTAACCACGCTCACGTGTCCAACCTTCCAGTTCCACAACACAGCAGAAATCTGCCCCTTTCCCCTCACCTCCTTGCTTCTTTTACTCTTTGTTACACAAAACCAGGGTGCTCCTCCGGTCGATAGGCGGAGCGAGCCCTTCTGCCGGCAGCACGTCCGGTCTTCCCGCGGCTAAAACGACTTGGCCACACCAGAGCATTAAAAAGCCAGAATCATCCTGCAGATTTTCAGGCCGCTCATCTTTTGGAACGGTGGCAAAGAGGCTTGTGACACGGGATACGGATGAAAAGCGGAGGGATCTTGTTCTGTTTCTCCCTGGTCAGATCACCTTCGCGCTCCCCGCTCCCAGGCTGCTCCTTCAGAGAGGATGGAGAACTGTCTTTGGACTCGGTGGATCGGTAATAAGGGTTCCAAACAAATGCAGCGGGGATTTGCAGTCATTTAGACAGCCAAAGTAGCTGGTATTCTGCCCAACGCTCCTCGGCGTCATCCTTCCGAGAGCCACCGTCATCCTCCTCCCGGGGTATCCGCAGGAGCCAAGTCCCAGCTGGATCAATACCAATCAAGGGTATTGATCCAGCTACCACAGGGAACAGGCTCTTCTCCACAAAGTGCACCATCAGGGATAGATTCCTCTCTCTCCGAGGAAAAGCCTGAGCTGCGGATGTGGTGGCAGCTCACATTTGCCGGATGAGAAGCTCTAGACGGGGTAAACTACCCGAACGCGCTTCCTCCTCCAGCAACTGCAGCTTTGCCGCTGGCTTTGTGAATCCTCCGGAATCACTGAGTTTCCCAGCGGTAGCGGAAAGCACGGCACACAGGCTGACAAGAGCAAGCTCTCAGCCATAGATGAAGCAGACGTGGAGGACCTAGATCACTAAAACTTACCAGGACTCCACCCACCACCACAGCTGCCTTTCCCTAGGTGTTGAAACACCAGCAAGTCAGCTGATGGAAATCATGAGGCTCACTAAAGTGGGCTTCATGGGATTAAATAAAGCTCAGGAATAATCCAGGTGCATTCAAAAGGGGAACTTGAATAGCCTACAGATGTACATGGCGATTTCTGTCGTACCAGCTACCAGAAGGCAGCAAAAATTCAAGCTCTTATGAAAGAACACAGGCCTTGGGGGGAGCTCAGCTTCCTTGGTCCTGCATTATGTTCTCTCCCTCTCTAGTTTCCTGTTCTTTCACTTGGCTTTCCTGGTACCATCTAGCAGCAGCTAATGGTTTTGGAAGAGATGTACATTAGTTGCACCTTGAATCCTGGACTCAGTTTTGGGCCCCTCCCTCCCACAAGGACCTGGAGTCTGGCCAGAGAAGGGCAACGGAGCTGGGGAAGGGGCTGGAGCAGGAGTGTGGGGAGGAGCGGCTGAGGGAGCTGGGCTTGTGCAGCCTGGAGAAAAGGAGGCACAGGGGAGACCTTCTGGCTCTCCACAACTCCCTGAAATTCAGGAGCTTGGAACCAGGGGCGGTTGGGCTCTGCTCCCAAGGAACAAGCAACAAGACAGGAGGACGTGGCCTCAAATTGCCCTGGGGGGGGTTAGGCTGGAGCTGAGGAACAATTTGTTGCCCTTTGGGGTTGTCCAGGCCTGTCCCAGGCTGCCCAGGGCAGGGCTGGAGTCCCCCTGATCCCTGGAGGGGTTTCCAAGGCGTGGAGATGTGGTGCTGAGGGACAGGGCTCAGTGGTGCCCTGGCAGGGATGGGGCAACACTTGGACTCCATGATCTTCAAGATCTTTCCCAACCAAAACGATTCTAATATTGCGACATCTCAGGACACAGCCCGTGGGCCAGAGGCTCGTACCGTGTCTAAGACTTGCACACAGTCTCAGCTCTGTGCGTGGGGCTGTACAAGCACCACGTGAACACACCAGAAGGATTTCCTACTCTAAATCTTCTACATTCCTCTAGGGCTCAGCATCCCCAGGGGAAGGGCAGGCTGCTGCTTAGGCTCAACAAAGCCACGCGGCCTTTAAAACTGCTCTTGATACGTAAGCAGCTTCGATTTACGACATTTTAGGCACTTCTCATTTGAAAGCACTCGACTAAAATGCTTTTCTTGTAATGATTCATGTATTTTGGGGGCTGTGGTTGCTTTGTGTTTTACCCTGTCGGCAGAGAGCTCAGTCCAACCAACTACGAGGTCTGCGAAGCCTCATCTGAAATGGAAAGATATCGCAAAAACCAACCCAGGCTCCATCAGGCTCCACATTTTACCAGGAAAAGAACCAATATTTACAGCTGCACATCCTCTCTGCCAGGTTAGGTGAAGAGCCACGAGGCCAAGCTGAGCGATCCGACCTTTCGCGATGCCAAAACCCGCCGGGGGCGAGGCCAGATCTAGTTTGAGTCTCTCTCTACTTGCCGCAACTTCAGTTAATCAGCATTTGAATTTGCTGAGCCATGAAAGCCTCTTAAGGTTTTTTTTTTCCATCTCTGGAAAACGTGAATGGAACAAAATTGATCCAAGGGATCAGTAAGTGCAGTTTCCTGCTCCCTTTAATGGAAACGACGTTATTTGCAAGAAAGTCACTGCTGAGCCTTTGGACTATTAAGAAAACTTTCAGCGCACGCCAGCTGGTTTGATGTCTAAATGTTACATCTAGTCATTGTGCTTCAACTCCAAACATGAACTTGCTAAAGCCTGAAAGAATTAACAACGAAGACATTGAACAACTCAACTTTACCAGCTTAAACGTGACCCAGCAAAGAGTTTTGCGTGCGTGTGGGCAGCAGAATTTTACCGTATGCTTTCACACACGGGAAAAATCAGCAGCCAAACTCCCAAAGTCTCTATAAAACGCTTGCGTGTGAAACGGAAAACCTTCAAAAGTTTTGGAAAAGGCCTAAGGAACGTGCTTTGTGAAGCATTCACAGCTTTGCTGACAAAAAGTGAAGTCGGCATTATGCAAATACTGGCAAATAATTTAGTCAAGGGCACGTGCTGAAGTTAACGGGGGAGTTCCACGGAAGATCTGAGTCTCAGACCGTTTGGCTCGTCACTCAGCGCCCAGCTGTTTTGGCATCTCCACTTCATTATGTTTTTTAGCTCCCAAAATTTCCAAAGGCCAGCCAGGCCGCATCCGCGCAGCTTACGGCTTCCAGAGGCACAGGGAACGAAACCGTGGGGAGAGGGAAAATTCTCTCTCTGCAGCTCCCATTTAAAGCTGATTACGTACATTAGGGTGCGGATTCGGCCGCCGCTTTTGAGATCTGGAGTAACAATGATCTTCAGCAAGAGAAGCAACTCACCTTCCAAAGGCACAAGCACCACTCTAAGGAGAAAACGCTGCCAGAGTCCTACTTCTAAATGTTGCATTGAGGTTTTTTTTGCCTAGAGATTTGTACTTCCTGCTACAGCTCTTCTATTTCACACGCTGCTGTTATTAAGAGGATCTGCAGAAGTCTCCACAAAACTCTCCTGACACCAGGCTGCTGAAATACCACACAACAGAACCACGTCCTTAACTACGAGCTACAACCGACCTGGGGAGACAGGTGCCAGAGACAACCATTTGTATCTCCACACCCTTGAAAGCCAAGAAACCACAGCAGGTAAGAAGTCGCAAGCAGAGCACAAATTAAAGAGCAAGCACCCCCCCAAATGCCCGTGCAGCCAGATTTGGTTGCACAGAAAGAGCGAAGCGCAGTTGGAGGCCACCAGCAAGAATAAAGCCCCTTTCTCTCCACCCTTTACTTGCTGATGCTGCAATAAATTGTGTCAGGGCTCGGACAGGCAGATGCTTGACTGGGTGGCCAGGCCCAGAGAGTGGTGGGGAATGAATTTAACTCCAGCTGGTGGCTGGTTACATGGGGTGTCCTCAGGGCTCAGTGTTGGGGCTGGTTCTGTTTAATCCCTTTCTCAATGCTCTGGACGAGGGGATCGAGGGCCCCTCAGTCATTCTGCAGGTGGCACCAAGTTGGGCAGGAGTGTTGATCTGCTGGGGAGGGTGGGAGGCTCTGCAGAGGGGCCTGGCCAGGCTAGATCGATGGACGAGGCCAATGGGACGAGGGTCACCAAGGCCAAGGGCCGGATCCTGCCCTCAGGTCACAACAACCCCCTGCACCGCTCCAGGCTGGGGCAGAGCGGCTGGAAAGTGCTTGGCGGGAAAGGACCTTGGAGGGGTGGTTGCCAGTGGGCTGGAGATGAGCCAGAGAGTGCCCAGGNGTGCCCTGGTAGGGATGGGGCAACGCTTGGTCTTGGTGATCTTAAAAGGTCTCTTCCAACCAGACCGATGCTGTGATTCCACCTCCTAGGAGCTGAGAAGGGGGGCTGCTGACAGACAACCTCATGCACAGCAAGAAAACAACGCAGATTAACATTTCAGCTGGGCTCCTCCCGGTACCTGCTTCCTCTACGGACTTCTGTATTGCTTCTGCTAGCTCCTGGTCTGCGATCTCCTCCGGCCGCATGTCTTCCCGCCCGGCCCCGTACGCCAGCCGGGCACACTCCGGGAGCTCGCCCTCCGGGAGGAACGTGGTCTGCGAGCCGGTCGTGCCGATCACTAGTACATTCTTCTTGAGATCAATCGAACACTGTGAAAGAGCGTCGAGACATCAGGAGCCCGCCTAAAAGTCAGGCCATTCCCAGAGAAACAAGGCTCAACAACCCACTGCCAACGGGAACAGCTCTCAGCAGCCAAGCCTGGGCCCCAGATGACTCGATTTCTAATAAATCATTCAGCTGGAAAGCTCTGAGCATCTTTGAATAGAGTAAAAAACTTCAGGGGGCAGAGGGACACCTTGAAGCTACTCCTGGTGTACGTCGTGTATGTGGCTGGAAGATAATTCTCCAGCAACCTTCTCCAGAAAATCCCTCATAAATTCACAGGTGGCATTTCTCTTGCACTTTGCACTTCACTAAGAGAAGCTCTTACTTCCTGGAAGAGCCAGTAACTGTTTCAAGAGATACCTGGTGCCTCTTCAGCATATCCAGTCCTAGAAGCATGTCCATGGGCTGCTCTTCAAGGATGGAGAAGGAGCACGCCAGGAAATCCCCTTCAATCTGGACCTGAGCTGGAACACAAAGGAGAGAAGTTCCCGCCTCGCAAGGCTGCGCTGCAGCAAGTCTGCTTTCTGCTCTCCCATCTCCTGGGAAAGATTTGCACAGATCTGCTGGGCGGATCTGGAACCAGAGCTCTGATCTACCTACGCCCACGGGAAGTCTAACCCTGTGCAAGCTCCAGGCCCCGCCAGGCTCTCCTTGGCCTCAAGAAATTAATTATTTTAAAAGCCGTCCTGCTCTAGAGCTTCAAGTACCGCTGATCGAACCTTCCACGCTAGAGAGGCTGCGTGCAGCTCGTTACAGCAAGGACAGCGAAGAGAATCAATTTGTCAGACAATAAGGACAACCTTTTCTCATCCAGAAAAGCTGGCCAAGAGCGCAGCCAGCCCCTTCCTCCCAACGGAACGTGGAACCCTTCCTGAGCAACTCCCACTGCCCAACAATCCCCCCCCAACCAGGAAGGATCCTGCTACTTCTCTTTAGCCTTGGTTTTTCCAAGACAGAGTGAAGACACCATCCTCCGAGGTCTCCCTCGCCTCAAATCGCTGAGGCGATTCCATTAAAAAAAAAACATTCCACGAGCCAGAGCCCAGAGCGCCGCTCCCGAGACGAACGGACGTCGGCGCAGACGCTCTGCCGTTGCGCTCCGCAGCACTTTCTGACAACAATCCCGGCACCAAACCGGACGCTCCTCGGTGCCGGGATAGCGGGAAACGCCGCCGCGGCGCCGCTAAAGCCGCCCCACGAAGCGTGCCGGGGCTTACCTAAGTGCACTCTGCCGATTATTTTCTGCGTCCCGACGCCCTTGGCGATGCCGGCCCACCGCCGGTCCACCAGCCGCATGATGTTGCAGCGTTCGGCACAAGCTTGGCTCATGATGGTCATCTGGGCACCTACCAGCGAGAGAATTCAGGGTAAATCCTGACAGCTCATCGCCAATTTAAACCGTCTCCTGGAAAAGCTGAAGATCTTGCGCTCAGCTGCTGGCAAACCAAGTCAGCGGGCGGCCGAGCGAGGCTACGGAAAGGATTCCTGTCAATCCCCCTGCACGTACGGAGCAGCGCCGGCGGTAACGGAGCTGTTGCCGTAGAGCTGGAACGACCCCAAGCTCCTTCCCTTTAAGGCTGTGGATGGGAAGCCCGGTATTAAAGGCATGTGAAACCCCCCCAGCTGTAAACTGAGAGTAGTGGGCAGTGACCTTTCTGGCATCACAGGCCCTGAAACGCCGACAGGCGCCTTGATCCGGGGTGTCGAAGTGCTCCCGCACGGAAAAAGAGAACCGCGGATCCTACGGCACCTACGGAAGGACCTCGACGTCCTCCCAAAACTAAACCCAGGAGTTTCACAACAGTTTGCTCTGTTCACCATGAACAGCACCCAGGCTGCTCTCGGGTGGGAATGAGGTGATTTGGGATCTTGCAACGTTTTCATTTATTAGGGAATTCCGGGGCAAAACTTCCGGAATGTTTAATGCCCCTCAGGGAGGGAGAGCCTGGAGAAACGGATGAAAGGAGGGACAACTCACCTGAGTCCACAAAGGCTTTCACGGGATGGCCGTTGACTTTGCAGTTAATATAGAGCATCACCACCTGCCCAAAGCTCTCGGGCGCCTCTTCCATCGCTATCGTCATGTTTTCTTCGATGTTCTGTTGCCTGAATTTTAATGGCAAAAAATAAAAGAGAGAGAGAAAAATCAGACCCAACCTTATAAACACCCCTCTGACTTCTGAACAGCCCTAGTGGGCGACATCCCAGCCGCCGCAGCTCGCCCCGCAAACGGGGTGATTAAACCGCAGCAAAGGCTCCTTCGGTAGCCGGGGGATCGCAGCCACCACCTCGGCTTAATCCAGAGGCACCCAGGGGCTCCCCAGCAGCCGTGACACACCAGCACCTTCCCACCTCACGCTCCGGCTCCTGACAACACTCTGTCTGCCCCAGAAACCTCTCACCACAGAGTGAACCTGGAGAATTTAGACACTCCCAAGTGGAGCGCTGAGGGCACACGGCGGAGACGTTGCCGGTCGCTACAACCGTGGAATCCCACGCAGCAGCTGAACAGTAAAATCCTCCTATGTCTCTCCCTGGTATTTCTTTTTCCAGGCCCAGGAAGAGAGGGAGGTGAGCAAAATAGTGGCGACACCGCTACCTTGGTGCGGATCCTCCGCGCTTCACTCTCTCTCCGCTCGAAGGACGGAGACGCGTCTCAAAAAAATACGCCGCCTGCAAAGGCTTCCAATCAGTCGCGGGCAGAACGCCCCGAACGAAGCACGGAGTTCAGAGAAACTAAGTGGGGGGTGAAATCTGGGAACTGCTGGACGCTCAGATTGTTCTCTCACAGCCTTGGAAACATCACCTTTCTCTGGCCCCTCACCCGTGGGGGAAGGAGAGCGCTCCGGTGCCGCCCAGCGACGCTTTGCTATCTACAGAGGTCTATTTTTCTGCATTGCTGAGCTCAGGCACCGCAACCTTGGCGGTCACGACACAAGAATGACTCTTATCACAAATGAATTTGGGACATGACCAGCTCTGAGCCTGTATCACAAAGACACATCTTGATTGAAGAAAAAAAAAAAACCAAACCCAAACCACCAGTCCTGTTCTGACTCAAGGATTTATCATCCCGTTTAAGAAATCAGGCCTCAGCCCAAGGCGATTACGTTTGGAAGAGCAGAACACGCTTCTAGAGAACACCTCCTCTGCCAGCAGCCATGGGCAGAGTCTGCAATCAGCCAGAGATAAAACAAGGAGCAGGATGCTGGGCAGAGCTCGGCTCGGAGACTAGCACAGGCCCAGCTCCCCGGCCCAACACAACCTCCCAGTGTCACCTCTCCAGAGGATCCCGGCTAAGTGCCCTCCACGAGCAGCTCAAGGCAGGATCTAAACACCTCCTGCCTCCTCCAAAGAAAAAGCACCGCGAATGGAAGCGCCCTGTGGGGAAAAAAAAAGCGCCACGAAGAGCTCCAAAGCCTGCAGGTGACTCCGGTTTGTTACCTTATGTCTTCTTCTATCTTGGCCTGGGCCTCCAGATCAAAAGGGTCAGCCGAATAGAGTCGGATCCTTTCCTGCTCCCGCCGGGCTCGGTCCTGCTGTTGCTCCAGCAACACCCTGGTGAATTTCTCTGCGGGAACGAGGAGACACAGAAATGGTTTTTACTGGAAATTACTCATACAAATCAAGTTCTGGCACATAAAAGACGTCTGTTCCTCAGGGGCAGGCTCAGCAGCACACGCAGACAGGGATCGCTCTCAAGCTTCAGAGGATCGGTGGCAAACTTGGGAACCTGCTGAGATGCAAAGCAACCGGACAGAGCTGCTCCTGGGATGCAGCAAACACGGCGCCGCTGCTGGAAAACGTGATTTGGAGAGTCTTTGCGTAAAAATCAGGAGCTGAGCTGCTTGTGTTCACAGCAGCTCAACTGAAGTGCACATCAGTTCTCTCTGCTCCACTCTGGTGACCCCACCTGCAGCCCTGCCTCCAGTTCTGGAGCCCCTATTCCAAGAAAGATCTGGACGTGCTGGAACGTGGCCAGAGAAGGGCCACGAGGACGATCCGAGGGCTGGAGCACCTCTGCTGTGGAGACAGGCTGAGAGAGTTGGGGTTGTTCAGGCTGGAGAAGAGAAGGCTGCCAGGAGACCTTCTGGTGGCCTTCCAGGATCTGATGGGGGCTACAAGAAAGCTAGGGAGGGACTTTTGAGGATGTTGGGCAGTGACAGGACAAAGGGGAATGGACCCAAACTAGAGGAGGGGAGATTTAGATTGGATGTTAGGAAGAAGTTCTTCCCCACGAGGGTGGTGAGACCCTGGCACAGGTTGCCCAGAGAGGTGGTGGAAGCCCCATCCCTGGAAGTTTTTCAGGCCAGGTTGGATGGGGCTCTGGGCAACCTGCTGTAGTGGGAGGTGTCCCTGCCCGTGGCAGGAGGGTTGGAACTTGATGACCTTCAAGGTCCCTTCTGACCTTGATGATTCTATTTCAAAGTAAGGGACAGAGGACATTAAAAGAAGCCAAGCAGGAGAAACACGCCCGACTTGCCAGGAATAGTTTTGTTAGGAGAGGAACTCTGCCTTGAGTGCTCCCAACTGGCGCCTTTTATCGGCATCACCAAGGAGCTGGCAGCGAACACCCCAGTTAAAAACCCTCGGCTGCCTTTTTACCAGAACTGAGCTCAAACATTTTTAAATAAATAAATCAATCAATAAATAAATCAATAAACCCCCTCCCACCGCCGAAAACCCCAACTCACCGAGGTCTCCGCTGAGCAACGCCTCGGCCAAGGGCGGGTTGCGCTCCTTCAGCAGCGACAGCTCGTGGGGATTCGCCAACAGCATCTCCCGGAGCAGCGCCGGGTTGTCCAACCCCTGAGGGAAGGAGGGAGCGTCGGGAGGCGAGGGGCGAGGACGCTGCGCCGCCGGCGGCTGCCGCTGCGAGGAGGTCCCCGGAACGGCGATGCTGCTGAAGTCTATCCTCGGGAGGCCTGGAGGGAGAAGGGATGAGGTGGGGGGAGTCAGGGAGGGGTGTGAGTTTATTCTTCGGCTTGAAAAACGCAGCGGAAAAATCCACGGGAAGGATGAGCCGCTCTTAACGCGACGGTATTAGCCGGATTCCGTCGGCGGCTGTTGGCGCGGGAAGCGCGGCCGCGTACCGGGGTTACTGGGTTAGCGATGCCACTGCGTGTTTATGTAACCGGGTTGGCCTCCTATCTGGCCCTTTTTTATTTTTTTTGTTTTTTTTAATCTCCTGAAATGCACCCAGTGAATGGCAGCCTCGTTATTTCCAGCTTCACAAACACGAACGGCCCAGGGCGGGCTGGCAAGGCTAAAGCCAGTGTCTCCAAGGCGCTCTGGAATCTCTTGGATTAGAAAAACAAAACAGGGGAAGTGAGGGAAAAAAAAGAAAAAAAAAAAAAAAAAGGTAACATTTCTGCAGCCCTGCATTGCAGGTACCCATCCTCCAGCCCAGGCAGGAGGATGAAGACCTCAGGAGAAGCTCCCACAGCCTCCTCAGCCAACAGCACCTTTTTTTCCCAGCGATATTTTATGGTGGGAACGGCTGCAGAAGGCAGGAGAGAGAAGCAGGGCTCCGCTCGGGCGCTGCCGGAGGAGACTTTCGCCCGTAGGCACAATTGGATTTGTCAAGGTAGGCAGAAGTTCTTCCCTCTGAGGATGGTGAGACACTGGAACAGGTTGCCCAGAGAAGCTGTGGAGCCTCATCCCTGGAAGTGTTGAAGCCCAGGCTGGATGAGGCTCTGAGCAACCTGCTCTGGTGGGAGGTGTCCCTGCCCAGGGCAGGGGGGTTGGAATCAGATGGTCTTGAAGGTCCCTTCCAACCCAACCCAGTCTATGATTCCAAGAGGTGTCTCCTCCAGGTGTTGGTCACGGCGCAGATCCCAACACCTTTTGAGGTGTCTGAGCCGCACGGGCCACACGTCCCTTGACACCGAGCGGGGAATAAACCAGCGGTGGTGTGAAAAGTGACACACCTGTACAAAACCTGCCGCTCACGACCAGTCACCTTCCTCACTTTCTCTGTATTTCCCCAAAATAACACTGAAAGAGTAGTTACTTCCCAAGAAAAAAAAAAAATTCGCATTAAATAATAGGCCTTCCAGCTAATTTGAAAGGTCCTCTAACTCATCCCTCCCCTCCCAGCCTTCCTCAGCGTTGTGCCTACTAAAGGAGGCCGACGGGAGACGGAGTCGGCGCGCGATAAACACGGAGATCTTCGCAGGCTCGAAGCCAAAGGCAGCACAAACCCTTTCTCACCTGGGAATCGGATGGAGGGCCGGGGCTCTACGGCCTCTTTCTGTCGCAAAATCACCACGTCCCCGTCTTTCAAGCCATAGGAGGCCAAAGATCTGTTGTTGTCCGTCAGCGGCCGCTCCGCGTAAACGATCTGTCGGTGGAGAGAGCGCAACGAGGAAGGTGAGGCTCGAGCCAGCCGGCAGCACCGCGCTCCCCTTGGATCGTTCCAGGAGAGCGTTCTGGCAAGGGAAGGCGCGCGGCTCTCCCCGCCAGCTCTGCCAAAGCTCCTCCGCCGCAGGCCCACAAAGACCTCGACCCGACGAGGAGGCAGAGCCGGTCTCACCGAAACCCAGCAACGGGTGCCGGAAGCCCAGCCGCTCCGAGAAGGGTCGCTCTCTGTTAATTAGAGGCCAAGGTTATTAAGGAAAGCGAGTCCCTGCGCCGGGGCCCTTTGCCACACGTCTCCCAAATCCCGTCTCTACGACGACTCAAGTTTCAGGCATCTTCTAGGTCCGATCCACGGACGATCCAGTCCGGGATCTCGGATCTCTGCCTTTCCCACAACAGGGTTCCCCAGAACAACCAGTTTTACAGGGAGCTCGGCGATTCCCAACCCGCTCCGATGACGTAACTCTCTCCACGCTGGAAGGTTCGGCGCCCGAAGACGCCGCTCCCGAGACCGCAATCGGATCACGGCGGGGAATGAACCGACTGTAAGACACCAAGTCACGGCATTTTCTGTCACAATAAACCGACTTCACGAGGGGTCCGCAGATGAAACATAAAAAACACAGAGATAAAAATGAATAATCACCATGGGAACATTTCTGTTACCTACAGATGTCCTAAACTACGGGGCAGTAAGAAAAATAAAATCCAAGATGCGCTTTCCGGGAACGAAAGTTCCCAGAAAAGGCATCTGCTAAAGGTGAAGGTCTCCGTGCCTTCGTCGCAGCGCAACGAGACCGGGCAGATCGCTTCAACAGCCTCCTACCCCTGGCAGGAGCTCAAAGCAAGAAGCTCTGGAGAACTTGCCCTAAAACCCCTCGAGCCTACGATCAGATTTCACCTTTCCCACCTCGTTCGGCGACGCCGCGTCGCTCCGGGGCTGGAAACGGCCGGTTCGGCAGCAACGGGTTTGCCGCGGGTGGGGATCGGCAGAGCCGCCTGGGAGAAGCGTTCGCGGTCCTGGCGCGGATGGGCCGCGGCTACTGCCCGACGCTGTCGCCAGGAGGGGATCCAAAAAGATGATCCAAAAAAAAAATATAATAAATCACTCCCAATTATTAGGGGGCTTAAGGTCTGGAAGATGCCACAAGACTTTTCAGCGCTTTCCTCAGAGATATGATGTAGAATCTCACAGCAGAGATCCACCGGTGCCAGAGGAAGAGAGAAAAAGCAAAAATAATTCAATCAAATAACACCACCACATCCTACCTGCTCCTTCTTATCCCCACCCAGGGCCCCTCCAAAGCGACCACAAGCTGGATTAAGGGGCACGGGCTCCACTCTGACAAGATTAGCTCGTGAGGGGAACAGTCCCCCCCGTCCCATCCCCTCGCGTTCCCGGCCGCGTCCCGCCCGGCCTCACGAGAAATCGCCGTGGTACTAAACGCCGGCTGCCCACGCAAATCTTAAACGGCGCTTTTCCTTCGCAGACTCTCCGGAAAAACCAAGTTAATCAGTTGAAGTCGGGTTTTACCTCTGTCATCTGCCTGAGATTGGATTTGTGAGCGGTCAGACCGTGACTTAAGCTCCGCAGCCGTCAGCGCTTAATCGACTTTTGACAGCAGAGCAGGATGGCTCAAAACAACCTCCTTTCCTTTTGCTCTGCTCTGGTGCGCAGGATATTTTCGTGACCGGACGCGACTCCTTCTGGAGGCGCCGACAATGCACGCCGCTTGCGTTTCGCACGCCGCCGCCACGGGGTACAACCTCCTCCCGGCGCCAGGAACCCCGGTCCGAGCGCTAAACGCCGCAAACCAAACCCAAATCCGCGGCACAGAAAACAGAAAAGCCGAGGAAATAACGGCGCTGCCAGAGCACGGGCGTCCCCGCGCCCGAAAAGCCGCCGCCGCCACAACGCGTGGAGGAAACAGCAGCGAGGGGAACGATTCTCCGCTCCTCACCCAGCTCCTCTTATCACCACAGCCCACCCGTCCCCGTTATCTCCCACAGCCGCCCCTCGGGAAGCTCGCGGCGCTCTCCTCGCGGCGCTCTCCTCGCCTCTGTCGGGATTCGTTTCCCGAACCAGCAGAGAACAAAACCGGGATTAAACCTCCTCCTCGCCGCGCCGCTGGCGTTCGCTTCACCCCGCACAACCCTTGCGAAGAAACTCGGCCTCTCTTTCGGGCCGAGGCAACCCGTGCTTGGGTAGGGGAGGGGAAAATGATGGAAAACAACCAAGTTTAGTCGACGTAACGCGTAAAATCCTTCTACACAACGAGCTGCTTCGCTGGTAACTTGGGTTTTTAGAACTTTCTCCCCGCGGAAGATCCTCAAAACGCTTCCAAATCCCTGGGCAGAACCAGCAGAGAAAGGAACAATAAACGCAGGGCTGGAAATCCCGGGGGGAAAAAAAAATGAAGGAAGATGAACCGGCAGATGGGCGAGCAGAAGGGAAGCAGAGGTGGCGACAAAAAGCGCAGCGCCGCTCCCCGCTACCTGCGGCTGCCGCCGTCGGAAAACTCCACAGCGGTTTCACCGGAAAGGAAGGAAACTCCCAGCAAAATAGGAGCAGGAAAAGTCCGTGACCCCTCGTGATCCTGGTGGGGTCGTCCCCGTTACCGGGCTGGGTGCGACACGGATGCGGGGTGGGGGTGTTTGCTGGAGCGGAGACTTTGTACGAGGTGGGTTTTTTAATACCTATCCAAAAAAAATCACAAGTTTTTCCTCTAAAGGAAAATCCACACCCGTTGGTTTTCTACTCCTGCTTTGAGGACATCGCTTCCCCCGCAAAACCAAACTCATCCCAAAAGAAAAAGGCAGAGGGAAAGCAAAACCGCCCGGGTGAAGCGTCGGGAACCTGCCCGGCGAGGGATCGCGTCCCACCTCGGCGGTTTTTCCGTCGCTGACTAATAGGCGCTTGAGTGGAAAAATATTTTATTAATTTAGACTCGGACAAAAAAAAGCTCCAGAAGCAAAAAGGAACGGCCACAATACCCCAAAAAGTCCGCCAGACTTTGGGGAGAGAAGGAACTGCTGTTGCTCTGGTGATAAAACAGGTAGAAATTGCCAAAAAAAAACCAAAACAAAAACAGGATTGAACCCAAACCAGCGAGTAAAGCCCAGACGGACGGACAGACGGCCGAGAGCCGCCCCCGCGGCACAGCCCGCCTCGTGTTTTGGCACGTTGGTGGCGAGCGAGCCCCGAATCGGGGCCGGAGGGGGATCTTTGCTGGGAGAACACGGTGGATGCACCATGAAGTCCCCACACTCGGATGAAAAAAAGAGGGGGAAAAGTCTCAATCTGCTCCTCCCGCCCCAGACGCGAGCAGGAATTTGATGTGATAAATAAACCCTCTCCCAAACATTTCAGCCTCGTTCCCTGGGGTTTGAGGAGACTCTGGGCCATCACCTTCTCTGTTCTGCACCCCTCTTTCCTCTCGCCCCAAATCCTTCCTCAAGAAAACACCAAATTCCTCTGAAAACTCAAGAGGAACCCCCATTTTTTTCCTCCCTTTCAGCTCCACCGCGGGAGGAGACGGAGCCTTTCCCAGAGGAAAGACATTGAGTCACTAGGGACGCGGAGTCCTCTCCTGAGGGGAAGAGGCTGATTTTGAGGGGAAAAAGGACGCGTTTCTCCCCAAAACTGAAAGCTCCGCGCGAGGAGGGACACCCAGACCCCCAACACACACACACTCCAAATAACCCTTAAACTCCGGGATCCGGAGGGTACACAGAGACCCTGCGTGAGGGGGGCCCAGAGGGTGGAGGAGTAAGGACCGAGCCCTCCCCTCGTTCCTCAGGGCGGGCGAGGCCCGTGGGCGGGCAGGGCCTGACCTGGCTCTCGGCCGCCGGGATCCCGGACTCCAGCTCGCAGAGAGCGCGGAAGTTTTGCAGCTCGAAGTCGGCGTCCACCTGAAGGGAGAAGGTGAGCTCGCTGCGGTCGCGGCGCAGGCAGAACACGGTGAGCAGCATGGCCGAGCTGCCTCCTCCACCACCACCGCCACCTCCTCCGCCG
>VWZK01012337.1:61079-79318 GCA_013396935.1 Baryphthengus martii
CCGCCGGCCGCTCACCCGACTCCTCGGAACAGGATGGGGTTCAGCGCCGCTCTCCCCACGATGGTGGGGGCCTTCAGGAGGTTCTCGGTGTCGGCCACTATGAGCGTGTGCTGGGAGGAAGCCGAGAGCGCGGCGTGAACGCGCCGCTCGCGGCCGCTTCCAAAAAAACCGACGGCTTCTCTTGCCATTTGAAAATTAATCGTGTTTTCACAACAGATTTTTTTTTTCTGTTTTTTTACAGACAGTTCAAACCAAGCAGCTGCTGGATGGATGTTATAATTCAATTAAAAGAAAATAAACCAGCTTTTTTTTGTTTCATTATGATGAAATTGAATTAATAGTGATAAAAAAGGAAATGTAAATCACCTTTTGAGAAAGAGCGATACCTACAGTATTTTACTGCCCCATATTCAGCAACACTCATCCTTAAAATAGGACAAAATCCCTGGATGGCTCCAGTGGTTTAATTTAAATAAAAAATAGTAGAATGTATTTAGTTCAGACCTTAATACAGGTTTGAATTTTAAAGGACTGGGTGACACAAGGGGGGAAAAAAAAAAGTGTAGAAATGTCTATATTTCTGTATCTCTGGGACTGAAAATGTCCCCTCCCACACCTGAAGGTGTCTGATGCGCTTCACCCGCCGCCGAAATTCACCACGCGCAACTTGGAGAGAATCAAACCCGCCAAGACACGACGGCCGTGTGAAAATATATTAAAAAATAAATATATTAAAAAAATAAATAATCAAAGTTGGGCAAAGCAGAAAGACGGATTTAAGAGCAAAGACCTCAAAAGCCCTTTGCAATGTTACACCCCGTGGGCAAGCAGGAGTATTTATGACTTTCTTGGGTGGAAGATGAGAAAATAGAATGGATAAAACGGAAAAAAAAAGGAAAAAAAAAAGGGAAAATAAGGTGTTTCCTTCCATCTCCAAACCTTCACACTTAAGTTCTCCTTAACAGAACCTCAAATGAGCTGCCAAATCCATTTACCTGGCCAGGGTCGGAGACGTCGTAGTTGTGATGGTCGATGACGGCCGTCCTTTCCTCATCGAACTCGATGCCGCACTCGCTGCCCAGCTCTCGCAGCGGGTCGCCTGGAAGGACAGGACAGATTTGCTGTTACGCGGCACGTTTGGGATGCAACATCCATCTCAGCACCCAAATTAAACAGTAAATTCATCTCGGAGTCACGCGGCCGGCGCTCTACGAGCCAAACCCCGACGAGCAGCACTTCCCCCAGCTCAATTCCCACGCAAAGCGTCAAGAAAGATGATTTCTCACCTGTTTCCTACGGCACAAACCTCCAAGTTCACAAGAATCCTAAAACATCAGGGATCAGAAGGAATCTCTGGAGATCATCAAGCCCAACCCCCCTGCCAGAGCAGGATCACCCAGGGCAGGACACACAGGAAAACATCCAGGGGGAAAAGTCTGGAAAGTCTCCAGAGAAGGAGACTCCACCACCTCTCTGGGCAGCCTGGGCCAGGCTCCGTCACCCTCACACCAAAAAAGTTTCTCCTCCTGTTGAGGTGGAACCTCCTGGGTTCCAGCTTGTCCCCGTTATTCCTTCTCCTATCCCAGAGCAATCCAGAAAAGAGCCTGGCCCCTTCCACTTGACCCCAGTCCCTCAGAGATTTCTATCCAGGAATCAGATCCCCTCTTATCCTTCTCTTCTCCAGATTAAACAGCCCCAGGGCTCTCAGCCTTTCCTCACAGGAGAAAAAAACGTTTCTCACCAGTTTGGCTGCAAAACCTCAGAGAAGGATGAATAAACCCCTTTGCTCGCTGCGGAGCATAAGCGGCGCCAGTTACAGAAGGAGCTTCATTTGCTCCGACGAGCGCTCGTACCCACCGATGTCCGAGCTGGCGGCGACGAGGACGCTGCCGCCGCCGTCGATGAAAGCCGTGATGGTCTCCACGTTGATGTTTCCACCAAAATCTGAAAGCACAAGGCAGAAATTCAGGAGTCGTTCTCAGAAATAACACCATGGCAGAATTAAACCCCGGCAAAACGCCAAAGTGATTCTGATCGTGATGGAAAGAACCACCGGTAAAGGTCCCCTCCTGTGTTTACCTTCTATGGACGGTGAGAAGATGATCAAGTTGTCATACAGAAATTCCCCGTATTTGATGAGGGACAGGCCGGCGTCATCCGCTGTCCGGAAGGTGAGGTCGAAGCCCCTGTCTGCAGCCAGAAGACAAAATGGACAATTTTCTCCTTGTGTGAAATCAACCCGCGTAACAGCAAAGCAGTTTCAAGATCCTGAGTTTTATCTTCCCAATAAAGAGCGGTGCTTTGGAAAAAGTGGCTTTCTGGGAGCACCACCGGGGGGTTTCCATATAAACCCAAGAGGGATCAATCCCCCGAAGAGCCCCTTTGTTGCGAGGATGCCCTGCTGACTTCCTTCAAGCAGGAACCAACGCTGCAGAGGACCCAAAATACAGGCACCGCTGGGGAAACAACCCCAATCTCTTCCCTTAGCCTGGCCAGAGGATTCCAAACATCCTCCTAGCTTCCCTAGGAGACCCCAATCTCCTCCCTCAGGTTGGCCAGGGGAGTTCAACTGCCCCCTTCAGACCCAGGGAATTCTAGTCTCCTCCCTCAGTCGAACCAGAAGACTCCAAACACCCCCTCAGCCCCAGTCTCCTCCCTCAACCCGACCAGAAGACCCCAAACAACCCCTCAATCAGCCCCAGTCTCTTCCCTCAGCCAAGCAGAAGATCTCAAAACCACTCATCCCCAGGGAATCCCAATCTTCTCCCTCAGCCCGGCGCGGGCTCCCCAGCCGCCTCCCCGCGCCCTACCCGCCAGGCTGCGGAAGAAGAGCGAGTGCGTGTCCCGCAGGTTGCCGTTCTCCAGCAGCACCAGGGTGCGGGGTCCCGCCTCAGCCCCGGCCGCCGCCAGCGCCAGGAGCCCCCACAACCGCAGCGCGGCCGCCGCCATCTTGCTCGCCGGGCGCCAAGCGACCCCGGAAGCGGGCGGGAACAGCTAGCCAATCAACGCCAAGCACCGCGCCCACCAATCCCCGACAGACAACTCCTCGGCGCTGACCAATCAGCGAAACCGCCCGCCCCCGCTTCTTCCCCTCCCGCGCCGCGCGGCCACGGGAATGGGGGGGACGATGGCGGCGGCGGGGTCGGTCCCGGCGCTGTCCCCTCAACCCCGAGCGGGAGGAGGCGGGTTCTCAGTAAGAGCCCCGAGAATGGCGGTGTCACTGGTTTATTGCAGCGGGGAGGGGGGTTACAAAGAGCGAGAGGCCACGGCGGCAGCGATGTCGCGCACCCCGGTGGAGAGAAAGCGCGCGAGCGTTTTGGGGCAAAACCGCAGAGATTTGGCGTCTTCCTGCGCTGCCGGACACCTCAGGGGGGCCGGCCGCCCGAGCCGGCTTTGCCCTTCTTGCGCTTGGTGGTGGCCGATGGGGTGAAGGCGAGGGCCTGGAGGCGGAAGGGCCGGGGCTGGAGCATGGCAGAGGGGCCGCTCCGAGATCCCTCCGGTCCCGAGGAAGCTGGAAGAGGAGAGGAAGGGGCTGAGGAGCGGCCCCCCCCGCAGGAGCCCAAAAACCGGCCTCGTCCCTCATCAGTCGAGGAGGCCGAGCCAAAAAGCGCTCCCTCAAAAAAAGCAATGTGGAGGATGCCAGGATCGATGGAAGAGCAGGTGTTACCTGGGCTGTCGGCTGGGCCTGGGCGGAGGATCCGGCTGGCTCGGCTGGGGCCGAAGTAGTTGTTGGCGATGGTCTCGCTGTCGCTCCGGTTCAGCACCAGCTTGTAGTGGTCTTCCTCGGGCTGGAAGCGGAGAATGGCGTCAGCAGCACCAGAGTCTGCACTAGTTACGGCTTAGAAATACGGCAGAAATGGGTAAAGTCTGGTAGAAAAGGGAGGAGGAAGGCAGCGTACCGACCGCGCCGCGCTCTCGGCTCCGGGGCTCTCCTGGGTAGCTTTGGGCTGTGGCTGGGCTGGGACTGCTGAGGAGAGAGGTGCTAAAGGGTCATCTCTAGAACACTTAATGCTCTCCTGACTGCACTCCCCGATCCCAAACAACCCAATTCACAGAATCCCAGCGTGGTGGGGGTTGGAAAGGACCTCTGGGAATCATCTGGTGCCACCCCCCTGCTCCAGCAGGGTCACCCAGAGCAGGGGGCCCAGCAGCGCAGGGTCCAGGCGCCTTTGGAATCTCTCCAGACAAGGAGACTCCCCAAGCTCTCTGGGCAGCCTGGGCCAGGCTCCAACCCCCTCCCACCAAAGAAGTTGCTCCTCCCGCTCCCAGGGAACCTCCTGGGTTCCAGTTGGTGCCCGGTGCCCCTTGTCCTGGCGCTGGGCACCCCTGAGCAGAGTCTGGCCCCGGCCTCTTGCCCCCCGGGGGCCCTTGAGCTCTTGCTCAGCCTTGCTCAGCTCCCCTCTGGGGCTGCTCTTCTCCAGCTGAACAGCCCCAGGGCTCTCAGCCTTTCCTGGCCACACAGATGCTCCAGGCCCCTCAGCAGCTTCCCAGCCTCCCCTGGACTCTCTCCAGTAGTTCCTTGTCCGTGCTGAACTGGGGAGCCCAGAACTGGGCCCAATGCTCCAGATGTGGCCACACTGGAGCCCCACTGGGCACTGCTCCAGCTCCTCTTACCTGCGGGCAGGCGGGTCTTTTGAAGGACAGGCTGTGGAATTTTCCAGCAGCCGGTTTCCTCATCCCAGACAGATTCCCGCTTGATCTTCTCCAGGTTGCTGTAGTTGCAGTCGCGGCGGACGAGGGTCTGCGCCTGCTCCAGCAGCTGCTGGAAGAGCAGCAGGTCTCGCTCCAGGCGGCGGATGGTGCCGAGGTAACTGATCTTCTCCAGCTCAAACTCCGACTGCAGGTCTTGGATCTCGGTCTCGGCAGCTCGTAGCTGGGACAGAAACCGAAATAAATCGTTGGGATTATCGAGGAGAGAGACCGGCGGTTGCTGTGAGGGTGGGAATTTGCCAGGCAGAGGGATGGAAAGACACACACACAAAAGCTTCAATATTTGGGAAGATTTCTCATTTATACTGAAGAATTGGGCTGAGGTTTGTGGGGAGAGATTATTTCGTGTCTGTTTTAATGAAAAGTTGCTCTCATTTCTCCAAAGTCTCTGAATGGACCCTAAATGAATCTTCCCAGTGGGGGCTGCATCCAGAGCTAACGAGCTCTTGGGAGTTCCTGATCAAAAAGCTGGAATGTTCCTTTGATAATCTAAAGACAGAAAGAAAGCAAGTTCTTCACGTGCAGATTTAGGACTGCACAGATTGAATTTTTTTATTTTTTTTTTTGTACCTCCTCTATTTCTGCCTCATCAGAGCAAAACTGATTTTCGAGTGTGCCTCAAATTTATGAGCATTGCTCTTAGGTATTTATTTTTTTTTTTACACTTTTCAAGGTGTCCTTTCTTCCAGGAGCACGGATGTGAAATAAAACAGGAGGAAGCTGTGCGATGGATGGCCGAGGTCAGTAGAGGGAGTCGCGTCCTCTCCCATCTCCAGACATCGTTCTCCAGCCCCCGAACTACACAAGGACTTAAAACAGGATGAGTTTGGGTTTCAACGAATTCATTCCCCACCCTGAGGGCTGCTGCGTCAACATTTGATAAAAATACGCTCCGGAATCGTTCTCCAAACCCTAAAGCACCTCCTTAACCTAAAATACGTGAGAGGGGAAGAGATATTCCCTAAATCCTCAGCGGGGAGCTGCTCACCTTCTCCTGCATCTTCTCCAGAAGCTTGGTCTTGGCTCGCACCTCCTCCTGGATGGAGTCGTAGACCTTCAGCAGGACCCAGTCGCTGCTGTCCTCGTCCGCTTGCCGCAGCGCGGCCGCCAGCCGCATCCTCCGCTCGTCCGCGTATTTTTTCCGGCGTTTTCGCTTTTCTCTGAGGTCCTTGTTTTTTGCCTGTTCCCCTCCTACCACCTGTCGCTCCAGCATCTGCAGCCTGGAAGAGGCAACCGCGTCTCTGAGCTCAGCATGGCAAAGAACCGTCCACGTCCGCGTGGAGGAGCCGCATCCTCACCGGAATGACGTTTGGGAAGACGGAGAAAATAGTGATTTCTGATGGCATTTGCTGCCTGGAGTAATTGTGGCCAATCCTGAATTTATTACCAGTTTTTGTCACAGATAGAAGGCAAAGTGCGTGTTATTCCGAGCACCTCTGTCAACAATGGTGCCTGGAAATCTGGATCTGTGCTCACAGAATTCTCTTTAAAAACTCTGTTTCGCAGAATTAAAATTCTTATTGAAATAGATCATAGAATCCTGGAATGGTAGGGGTTGGATGGGACCTCTGGAGATCTAGTCCAACCCCCCTGCCAGAGCAGGATCACCCAGGGCAGGACACACAGCAACAGATCCAGGGGGAAAAGTCTGGAAAGTCTCCAGAGAAGGAGACTCCACCACCTCTCTGGGCAGCCTGGGCCAGGCTCCCTCAACCTCACACCAAACAAGTTTCTCCTCCTGTTGAGGTGGAACCTCCTGGGTTCCAGTTTGTACCCGTTATTCCTTGTCCTATCCCAGGGCACCCCAGACAAGAGCCTGGCCCCTTCCACTTGACCCCCACCCCTCAGAGATTTCTAGCCAGGAATCAGATCCCCTCTCAGGCTTCTCTTCTCCAGACTAAACAGCCCCAGGGCTCTCAGCCTTTCCTCCCAGGAGAGATGTTCCAGTCCCTTTCTCATCCTTGGAGCCTCTGTTTTACTCTCTCCAGTAGATCCCTGTCTCTCTTGAACTGGGGAGCCTGAAACTGGATCCAGTATTCCAGGGGTGGTCTCCCCAGGGCAGAGTAGAGGGGGAGGAGAACCTCCCTAGACCTGATGGATATTGAATATATTATTTCAATTCTTACATCTTGTTTTGAAAACCACCTCAAAGCAAGCCCACAAAGTGCCAAAACGACCCCAGATATCCTAAGTGGTGGTTGTGGGAGTGGTGGGGCTGGAAGCCACGGCACAGTTTCCTTTCTGGGGCTGGTCGCTGACCTGGCGAGCACCCGCTGCTGGTCTGCAGGCAACGAAATCCCCTCAGCCGCCTCCTCTCCAGCACTCCCCCTGTGCTCCCCACCAGCCTCTGGAACAGCCCGAGGTGCTGCTGGCTCCTGAGGAGAAGAGGAAAGCAAAGGCCACGGCTCTGAAAAGCCACAGGGGGAGCCCAGGGGTGGGTGAAGCACGACGCTGCCCACGTGGGTGCATTCAACCCCGAGGGGAGTTGCCTGAAGGGTACCTGGGCTGACGCTGGTTCTTCACCTGCCGCAGCAACAGAGTCTTTGGGCAAAAGTGTCTCATCAGGAGCAGTTTCGGTCCTGGTGGCAGCTGAAGAGTTAAAGAGGAAATAGCCACAATGTCAGCAACGGGCCCTGTGAAACCAGAGCATCAGTCGGTGAAAAGGTCACGCGAAGCCTTCACTGAAAGCTGAGAACTCTGTGTCTGGAAGGAAAAGGTCTGTTAGTGATGCTAGTCAGGAGAAGGATGCAGAGGGTATATCAGGAACACGTATTTTAGAGGGTTGGGAGAGCCTGGCTCGGCTCCTCATCTTCACACTGAACAATCTCTTTCAGAGGCTGTGGTAGAAGGGGAATAAAAGGAATCTCTCACCTTAGAAGATGATACCATCAAAAATGAAGAATATAGAATCATAGAATTGTCAGGCTTGGAAGGGACCTTAAAGGTCTTTGAGTTCCAACCCCCCTGCCACAGGCAGGGACACCTCCCACTAGAGCAGGTTGCCCAGAGCCCCATCCAACCTGGCCTGAAAAACTTCCAGGGATGGGGCTTCCACCACCTCTCTGGGCAACCTGTGCCAGGGTCTCACCACCCTCACGGGGAAGAACTTCTTCCTAACATCCAATCTAAATCTCCCCTCCTCTAGTTTGGGTCCATTCCCCCTTGTCCTGTCACTACCCCACATCCTAAAAAGTCCCTCCCCAGCTTTCTTGTTGGCTCCCTTCAGATCCTGGAAGGCCACAAGAAAGTCTCCTGGGAGCCTGTTCAAGAATTAATCCCAGGCAGTAGGTGCTGTACCAGCACGTCGCAAAACCCGCTCCGAGGCACTGCGGGAAGAGAAATGAAAAGCGGTATCACAAAGAGGAGAGCTGGCAACGATTCGGAGGCGTTGCGAGAGGAACATCCACCCTCCGGCAAAGGATAATCCAACGGGCGAGCGAGGGCTGCGTGCGCTGGAAGGAACCGCCGCAGCCACCCTCCTCCTGGGCGGCGAGTTGTGCAAAGACGAGCGGATCGGGACGGAGCGGCGCCTGCCGAGACCGGTCACCCCCGCGGCTCAGACCTCTGCTCCGGTAAAACGCTGCTCAGAGTCAGAGTAAACTCGCAGAATCGCCTCGGGGCTTACAGGGTAGGGCCAGGCTGGGCCCGACAGGGAAAAGGGATCAGGGAAATAGGGAAGAGGGCAACGCTGGGACAGAGACTCTCGGGAGCAACCCAGGAGAGCCGGAGTTTGGCTCATGCTGTTGATAAGGGGGGGCTGAGAGCAGGGGCTGCTGTTGCTGCCCCTGTCAAGGTGACAGCGGCTGCCACACATGTGACTTTGTAAAACCAGCCTGCCACTGCCGGTGCTGAAAGCGTCGGGGAACGCTCGGCCTGCGCTGCGCGCCCCCCGCCTCCCTCTGCCGCACCTGCTTCCTTCCTGAGGTTCTCCTCGAGAGCAGAGAGCTTGAGATCGTAGTGATCCCTCAGGCTACCGATGTCCTCTTCGAGGCGGGCCCGGGACGCCTGCTCCGCCGCGTAGCCGGCCCTTAGCCGGGCCAGCCTCGCCTCGTACTCCTGAAAGGCAGAGCAGAGCCTGACGCCGCGGCCCCGGGACCGTGCGCAAGGACGTGTCTGAGTCCGTTCTTGGTCACATCTTGTGGCCACCCCGATCAACCAACCATCAAAACTCATCACTGCTGACAAACATCTAGTGCCTAGGGCAGAGGCTGGGTGGAGATCCGGTGGTCCGTGTTGTAAGGACACCGCGGAGGACTTGTACTCTCAGGTGTGCCCATCCCGGGGCCAGATGTGGTCCTGACCTTCCTATTCTCCTGCTCCTTGCAGCAGTTCTCTGTTCCCAGCAGAAGGGAAAGGCCCACCAAGGAATGTTTGTGCAGCTGATGAGCCCACTTTGTACTTTGCCTGCAGTCCCATCCCCACACGTTACACTTTTTACATTAAACTGAAGGATAAATGGCAGCCTTACCTATTTTTGTGGGACAAGGATTTGACACCAGACTGTAAGGACAGACTGACAGGTTTGTCCTCCTTGCCCATCCCAGAAGGGACACCTTTTGGTAAGATTTGCGCCTTGGCTACACCGAGTGTTTGTTTGTTCTTGTGTTGGTTTTTTTCCCCAGGAGATCATGTTTGCAATTAAAATTGTATTTTTTAATTATAGGGCAATTTCTGCAGTTTAGTGCATCGATCACCAGCAATCTTAAAGGATCTGTCTTGCAAGTGTAAATAAACCCTGGTATCGGTGCATCTGACTGCGTCTTGTGAATACAACCGGACCTACAGCGTCCCAGGCTGTCAGCGGGTGTCTGGTGCGGGCCCTGTAGCCACACAGCCTCGTTGGCACAGCTCAGAAGGGACCGGTCCAGCCACCTCCAGCCCTTCTCATCCCTGAGGACCGGCTGGAACGCAGGGGATTCAGCATTTCCTAAACTTCCCCTTGGCTTCACGCAGCAGTGCCCTGGAAGGAGCTTGGTAAAGAGCAAGGAGAGAGTTTTTATTTTCTACTGACCCTCAACTCCTCGTTCTCCCTCCTGGCTCCATATCCCCTCGTTACCTTCATGTTTGTACCGTTCCTAACATCTCTGACTACAGCTCTCCTCCCACCTACTTCTCCCTCCTCTGACAGAAGGAATCTTGAGATTCACATGTAGTTACTTTACACGTTTTTCTTGGGAATCCTCCAGAGAAGTGGGAACAATGCTGAGAGAAAGCACCATTGTAAAGAAGGCCTCCACCAACACACGTTCTGTCCACGGGAGAAGCCCAAGGACCAAAATTGAGGAAGAGAAGCGTTCCAAAAAGGCCGAGCCACACAGCCCTACACCCTGTTTGTTGGGATTATTATAAAAACCCACAAGTCTCAGCCAAAGCCACGACAGGACACCCCCTCCCAACTTACTTCTCTGATCAGCTGCTTCTCTGCTTCAAAATCTACCTGGGGTTGGAGGAGGGGAGCTGGATTCACCGCCAGGTGAGCGGTCTCAGCACGCAGAAGCCCTAACAAAGCAAAGCAAAAATAAAAATCACAATTACCGGGTGGGATCATCAGTAGAACACCTGGAAACAGAACAAAGAACCCGGCTGCCAGCAAAGCCCATCGCAATCCAACGGCTCCTCTAAACCCTGCTCGTGCGCTGCCAAAACGCCGCCGGCCTGGGGCTCCGGAGGTGCGGGGAGAGGAGGAGCCGGCACCGAGCAGGAGCAGGAGAGGGTTAACTTTGGGTATATGGCAGCAAATAGAAATCTAATCTGATTCAAGGACTAACAGGAGACTTGTTTCCAGGGCTCTGCTAACAGATCTGTGAGATGAAAGACACTGGGAAGGAGATGAAAGGTGTAAGGAAATTATCTTTTTTCTTCACAGTTGTTTCTGAAAGGCAGCAGAGAGCAGGGGGAGGAAATCTTAAAAAAAAAAAAAGTCTTACAGCTTTATTCCTCTGCTGAAAGTTGCTCTTTTTTGGGGGGATAATTCTCAAAAGATGATCAGCTCCCTAAAGATTGCCCTTACCCATTTGTTTCCAGATTTCCTCCTCCTGCTCCAGCACAAAGAGAGCGTTTGCTGAGGCTGGGCTGACTCCTCCGAGAGGCCAGTGTTGCTCTGCATCAGCAGGACAACACTGTTCTTCGAGTGTCAAAAATTCCGAGGGTAAGAGAACAGGGCTAACTTTGAAAACATGTAGATGTATTTAAAAAAGAATTTTACATCAGGATTTCTTTCGCAGCTCATTTTCGCTCTGCCTCCTGTAACATGCCTTGAAATTCTAGCCAGAATGACCAAAAATAATCGTGGATTTGAATCACATCAGCATTTTCTAACAGAATTTGTCATGAGTGAAAATGCTGGATAATTGAGCTGGTCTTTACCGGTGGAATAAGGTCGGTTTGGCAACGGTGACGGAAAAGGCCGTTACCAGAATGGAGAACTCTTCCTCCAACAGGTAAGGGAAAGCTTGAAGTGAAATCCAGTGAGCATTTTCCACGTAAAAACCCTCTCAGATAAAACATCCCTGCAGCCATTGAGGGCTCCCCTACCTGACAAGTCAGTCACTCCGATCTGTTCCACCAGGATGGCCTTCAGCTTCTTAATCTCCTCCTGAAACTCCCTCAGCAGAGCATCCTTGGGATCCTCGTTGATACAGGGCTTGTTGCGGATGTTTTTCGCTCGGTGAGCGTAGCGCAGAGTACTGAGGCTTTCGTCGTAGTTGTTATCGGCCGGAGATAAGCAGGCTACCATCAGAGTCTTGGTGTTCCCTCCCAGGGAGTCCTGCAGCAGCCTGGTCAGCTTTGAGTCTCGGTAGGGGACGTGCTTACACCTGCCGGCGACCAGTGCCGAGATGACGTTGCCCAGAGCCGAGAGGGACAGGTTGATTTTGGCGGCCTCTTTCAGCTGCTCCCCCGTAGCTCCGGTTTTGGACTGCCTCTCGCTTCCCGCCAGATCCACTAAGTTGAGTTTCGCGGCCCGAAGGCGGTCCTGCCCTCGCTCGTCTGCAAGAAAACAATCCTGGGTTAGGCTCGAGTCAAGAAGCAGGGCGCTCTTGGCATTATGTTCCAGTTCAGGTCCTATTCTTTGTCTGCATTTGGTAAAGCAAATAATTATCTACTTAGAGCTACACGTTTTCGTGCTTTCCTGATCGAGATCCTGCACAGGAAGAAGTTGTACCCATTCTTACTCTCCCAGGGAGCTCTGAACACATACACACACACATATATAGACATATTTAAGGCCACATACCCTGGCCTCAAGTTGCCCCAGGGGAGGTTTAGGTTGGAGCTGAGGAACAATTTGTTGCCCTTTGGGGTTGTCCAGGCCTGTGCCAGGCTGCCCAGGGCAGGGCTGGAGTCCCCCCTGATCCCTGGAGGGGTTTCCAAGCCCTGGAGATGTGGTGCTGAGGGACAGGGTTTAGTGGCTGTTTCTCAGTTACAGCAACAGATTAACTGTGGAACTTACGATTCGCTGCAGAGCAAACTTGTTGCTTCACTCCAGATCTTTCTGGCGTGTCAAGACATGGGAGAAATGGGGAGAAAAAAAAACAACAATGGAGCTTCAATGGAGCTCCCTCTCCCTGTCCTTTCTGAGAGCTGGGGTGAGTGAACAGCCACAAAAAGTAGGTATTTCTAGCCCTTTCCCTCCTTCCCCTGGTTTATGTGAACACTGACAGGCAATTAAACAGTTGTTTTGATTCCTACCGGTCCCTTTACCCAGAGAGGCTGTTTGTTCCAGCCGAGGAGCTCAACGACTTCGTTTCCATGGTGTAACAAGGTCCCCAGACTAAAGTGCCTCCAACAGCCCAAAAATCTGCCCACCTAATTCCTGCGCAGCCCGCTGGCCAAATCCACAGCGTCTTTCTCGTTAACCAACCGATCCCTGAGCACTGTGGAAAGGAATAAAACATCTGTTCCTCTAAATATGCTAAAATACGGATGGGAATTTCACAAATCTGCACCCAGAGGGCCTGATATTTGCCATAACTCCTGAAGCCGTTGCTTTAAGAGTCATTTTAGTCCCTGTAATTGCAAAGAGATCCTTTAAAACATCAGCTCCCTGTAAAGCATCATTTACTACAGGCTCAACTGGAAAAGAAGTTTGAACTTCTCCACTCACCTCTTCACAAAGCCTAGAGATGACAACATAAATTCCAGCTTCATTAACGACTTCAACTAACGATTCCTCTCCTGGAACCATCCAGTTAGGGGGATGGTGCCAGAACTCTCAACTTTCTCCTCAAATATTCCAGCTGTCTTCTAGTTAACTGCCCAAACTCTGAGTTTCCCCACCTGCCACCTTGTTCCACGGAGCAAGTTTTCAAAGCTTTAAATTAAAGAAATTGTTTGAGACTCGATTAAGAATGCAAAAGAGATATATAAATACTTCTTTTTCCTTGCTAGGATTAAAATTGGGATTTTATGGACCCACATAATGTGAGGATTAGCATCTACCAGCTGAGGTAACGGAGAAATTCCCCAAATCCCCCCCCCCAGACCATTTGGATGAAGGAAAAATGAAGTGCTGTCACCAACATCTAGAACCACGATTTAGGAAGCCATGGTGTCACTTTCTCCAGGACTGAAAGAGATGAAGAAAACGGAGCCGAGCTGTTCCCGGCCTCGGTTGGGATCAGGGACTAGAGGGGATAAAGGAGCCTAATTCCTTTCTTAGCCCCAGAAAAAGCCCTTTTGAGGTCAGTGTTGGGACCCAGCGAGGCAGCTTTATCAGCAAAAGAGACACCAATGAAACCAAGGTGCTCAAGAAAGGAAAATGAATCATTAAAAAGGATTCTTGTAGTCCATCTTTAAAAGCTTTGCCCCGTGATCAAGCTCAGTGAAGGAATCATCAGGTGAAAGGATCTGACTTGCAGTGTAAAGACAGGTGATGATGCAAGAAGTCTCCCCAGGCTGTACAAGGCAGGGATTCTGAGCCACTGTACTGAGAGATTTAACCCCCTTTGCTGGGAATGAAGCTTTAAGAAATGGAAGGAGACTGAAAAAAGTTCCCAGTTTAAGATATTTGATATATTAATTTGATATATTGAGCCACTCTGAGCCACTGCACTGGGAGATTTAACCTCCTTTGCTGGAGATAAAGCTTTAAGAAATGGAAGGAGACTGAACTATATCCCCAGTTTAAGATGTTTCTCTCCCAAGAGGGAATTGAGGAAATAAAAAGCCTTTGGGTGCTCAGCCGTTTCACACCGTGAAGAACGTCCCTGGCAGGGCCCAACTCCGATTCCTCCTGGACCCGAAATCATGTAGGATCTACGTTTTGCCGCAGGGTGAGCGGGCAGAGCGCGAGGCCCAGGCCGCCCAGCCACCTACCGACGGTGCAGATCTCCATATTGACCGTAAAGATGGAGTGGGAGCGGGAAGAGTCCTTGTTCATGAGGGTGTAGGCCACCGCTCGGTTCCTCCAGCCCGTCTCCATGATCCGCTCGCACTGGGCCACGCTGCGCACGGTGTGCAGAGACAACCCCTTCACGTACACCCCTTTCTCTGGGTGTTCCTTCAGCTGCAAACAGGGACAACACGAGGCAGGTTAAGAACGAGACGCGCCGAGGCTGCAGAAAGACACAGCGGGAAGCGTCCGGAAGCTTGAGGGCTACGCATGTGGAGAAATTAAACTGCAGGATGGCAAAAAGATACCTGAAGGAGGAATAAAAGAGATTCTGAAGGAGGAATAAAACCACATAAAAAAAAGGGAACCACCTTCACAGCTCTGCAGGCAAAAAAGAATTAAAATTACCTCCCCTATTAGTAAGCTGTAAATTTTAAAAAAAGAACAGGAATGTTTTTTTCACCTATTATGGCAAAGGGTTTAAACATCTCTTCAGTCAGAGGGAGCTTCTTAAAAATCAAAGCACGAGGTTTGATAGTCACGGATATCGTCACCGGGGCTTTGCAGAACCCCCCGCCCCGCTCGGAGGGGGCGTCTTGATCCTCCTGACAAAACTCCTCAATTCACACTCATTACCCCAAGGTGGACTAGAATCATTTTTCTCCAGATTAAGCTCATTTCCAAGATGCTCTAAAATCAGATTCAGGCACCTGGGTGGAGCCAGAGCGTTTAGTACCTAAGGGCATCTGTTCAGCAAGCATCAATCAGACAGAATCATACAATCATTGAGGCTGGAAAAGACCTTCACGAAGAAAGATTCCACCCAGCATTTTAATAAATGATGGACACCTTTAAAATCTTGATGAAACCTACGTAAAAAATACACCACGTGGGATCCCCGCGCTCCTACGCCAGCCCCCTGCGCAGGGGGAATTTTAAACGAGCTGAATTCATTTTCCACAGGCAACGTCACTCCCCACACCTGCCCAGCTGGGAAGCAAACCGCCAGCTTTGTCGTGTCAGACGGGGTGGCGAGATAACGGTTGTCAGGACTCGGTGTCATGGAGCGATAGGTACTGCGCTCGGCAGCGTGACTCCCGAAGAAGAGCAGCAGATCCTTGAGGGATGCCCCCACCACCGGAAACGATGTAAAAATAGGGTTTGCTGTTAAAAAAAAAAAAATCCGCCAGGAAATGAGTGGAAGTGGCTGAAAAATAAACGAGCCTCCTTCCAAAGCAGTGACTGCCCCAGCTGAATCCAGTTACAGCATCCCGGCCAGGCTGCTTGTACACCGTGACTTTTGCCTGTGCTGCAGGAGAACCCCGCGGTCGGCCCGGCTGCGGAGTCCCTAAGGAAGACCCGACAGAGGATGAGGTTGTTTGACTCCACAACAGACTGAATTTTCCTTGCTGAGCTCTGTAAAACCCGCTCTTCAAAGGGAGGGTGACTGTGGGATTCGGAGTCACCCCAATTACTGACAAATGGCAAAGGAACCAGAGAAACGGGGGTTTTGGAGGAGAACTGGGGGGGGCCAAAAGAAAGCAGCAGGTCAGCCCAGGCTTTCGGTCTCCGCAGGACACAACTCCCTTAATCGCTCGGTGGAAGGAGCAACAGGCAGCAGCTGTCAGTGGTGTGACGGTGTTACCCTGGAAACTGCTCTGCCCAACTCCTGCCCTCCCAGTGCCAACTGCGGTTGTCACGGAAACCGCTGGGACGGCTGATGTGGAACAAAGGACGGGAAATGGCAGCAAGCGCCTTCCCAAACCCGAGGCCCCTTCTCCGGCCTTCCCTCCCTCCTCCCGACACACACTTGGAATGTGATGCAGAGAGGGTTTTAACCCCGGAGCCTGGTAAAAAAACAAACCAGTCTGCCCCAGTAGGGCAGCTGGGCTGTCACCATCTCGGCGCGGCCGTGCGGCGAATGGTGCTGGTGCCACGGTTTTCTTCACCTGGATGGGAGGTTTGGTGCTCCCTCCAGCTGCTTCTGCCACTAAACTTTCGCTAAAGTCCCTCAAAACCTCCTCTTGCTTCCAATATTCATCACTCTAAGTTCCCACTCTGGCATTCCGCTTCCGGCAGTGTATTGTTGCGCTCCGGCGAGACACTTATCCGAGCAAATTAAAGCACTTTCTAATTAAAACACATTGACACCGCCTCACCTCCAGCTTCTGCTTAGTGTCAGCTCCCAGCAGGTCTCGCACGTCTTCGTTGTAAATCTCCAGGTAGGAGGCTCTCACCAAGAACTTGGCGTTTTCAGCACACTGCGCAAACCAGGGACGATTTGGGGAGAAGGTTCTCCAAAGGAAGGTGAGGAGGCAGCCCGCGGAGATCCTGGGTGCCTGCTCCCAACCCCTTCACCCCCAGCCTGAGCTGATACCGGCAGCTGCTCCCTCACAGCTGCAGGACCTTGTGCTTGGCCTCGTTGAGCCTCATGAGGTTCACATGGGCCTGCTTCTCCAGGCCCCCTCTGGATGGATCCCATCTCTCAGGCGTGGTTACACACCTACCTGTACGCTCTCAAAGATGTGTTCAAATGCCCTGGGGATTATCCCTTTCTGAGTAGAAGGATCCACGACTCCTTGCATGGTGAACGACTTTCCGCTGCCGGTCTGGCCGTAGGCAAATATGGTGCCGTTGTAGCCTTCCGTGACACCCTGGGAAGGGAGGAAGGACAAATAAAATAGCCATCATCTCCACCCTTTTCACAGCTGAAATCTATTGCCCAGATTCGATCCCATCTTATGAAAGGTATTTGAAAGGAAAAGCTGGAAGCAAACACTAAAACAACTGTTTCACCTTCACGTGCCATCAGGATAATAATTAAAAAATGTGTTCTGCTAGCATGTCAGTCAGTGGGTTTGTCTCAACTTCAAGGAATGCAGATGTGCAAAGGGCAGTTGACACCACTTAGAAGATCAGAATATTTTTTCCATAGGGCAGGGGGTTCATCTTTCAAATAAACATCCGCTTAAAACAATTAAGTGTAATTCTATCCTCGGTCCCCCGCTGGCTGCTGGAAAAGGTGGGTTTTCTTCCCAGTTTCCACCGCCAGGACACTCCTCTGCACCTCCTTTTGCCCTCCTCCGCACCCCAGGGTGAAGCAGAGGCCCAGGCTGGTTTTTTTCATAAATCACTTCCACTCAGGAATCACCAACCCACATAAAACTCAAACCACATCCTCAGCTACGTGTTAGAATCACAGAATTGTTCTGGTTGGAAAAGACCTTTGAAATCATGGAGTCCAAGCGTTGCCCCAGCACTGCCGGGCACCACCAATCCCTGTCCCTCCGCACCACAGCTCCACACCTTGGAAACCCCTCCAGGGATCAGGGGGACTCCAGCCCTGCCCTGGGCAGCCTGGCACAGGCCTGGACAACCCCAAAGGGCAACAAATTGTTCCTCAGCTCCAACCTAAACCTCCCCTGGGGTAACTTAAGGCTGGTTCCTCTTAGCTCTAGAAGCACTGGCTGTGTCCAGCTGCCCTGGGGGACCACTCACTCACCTCCACCAGTGGGTAGGCAATCTCGTTGTAGATCTGCTCGGTGTTGTGCTCCTGGTAGTAGGCCCCATCAAAGGTGAACTGCTTGGGGGGCTCACCGGTGGCAGCGGGGTTCTGGAGGAAGCACTGGCCTCGCACGCTCTCCACGCTGACCACCGCCTTGCAGCTGAGAGCTTTCTCGCGCTCGCTCATGGGCCGGCAGCGCACGATCACCTTCACCGACTCCGAGGCCATTTCCGAAGGCCCAGCTCAACCCCCTCCCCAACACGCTCGCTGGGCTGGGGGGCATCGGGGCCTGGGCAGGCCTGGCCTTGGGGCCTGCAGCCCTCAGTGTGGGTGGAGAACTCACCGCTTGTGAGGGGCGCTGAGGGGAAGGACCCCCCTCAATCTGGCACGAGGAAGGAGAGCTGGGTGGGAGAAGGGGAGACTAAAGAGAAGAAAAGTCTGGGAGGGATGAAGGGAAAGGGGAGACTTGGAATCAGTCTGAGGGGGAAAATAGGCCAGGCCCGCCGGGAAGCAACTTGAGGGGAAGCTGTGGGTGGGAAAGGCTGAGGGGAGCTCAGAGGCTGGAAAGGCTGAGGGGAACCAAGAGCTGGGAAAGGATGAAGGGAGCTCAGGGGCGGGAAAGCCTGAGGGGAACCCTGGAGTGGGAAAGGCTGAGGGGAACCCAAGGGCGGGAAAGGTTGAGGGGAGCTCGGG
>VWZK01012338.1:615-15707 GCA_013396935.1 Baryphthengus martii
TTTTTTTTTTTTTTTTTTTTTGGCCGCTCTGGAAGTAGGTGGGAAGTGGCTGAATGAATCCCAACCTACATACAAGTGGAGATAAAACTGATGAGAGAATTGTTGGTGGCTGTGATTGCTTCATGTAAATGCCTGTTCCTTTCTTTAGCTCTCTAATTGCGGTGGAGATACCCCATAGAAAGGATTTATTTTTTTTTTCCTCCTTAGTTTGGGTAGCTAAAACCCTAACGTTCCTCTTGAGGGACGTGATTGCTTATATAAAAGGTCGAATTCAGTTCATCTTGCTTGGATTTCTGATCAACCAGATCAAAGTAGCTGAGGCAGTGGGAAGACTTTACACTTCTTTCAAAATAGCTGCTTTTTATATAGTAATATTAAAACATGCACATCCTTTTTTCAGACACTTCCATCTCGCTCCCAACTGCCGTGAGGTGCTGCCGGTCCCTCTGGGGAGGGCAGGGCCCTGGTTTCTCTGGTGGTGTGCCCAAGCTGTTGGAATAGCCAGCCAGACATGCTCTTGTGCTTCCACAGTGTCTTTTTAGGAGTTAAATAAATATATATATTTATATTTATCTAGGAATTCTGTTGGTCCTCAATGTTTTCCTCTTCAAATGCTGGAAAAGGGATTTGAAAATTTATTTTTCAAATGTATCTGGAAAAGGATAAAAAAAAAATTTTCCATTGCTAGTAGTGAGTTCATGGAAAGTGTGGGTGCGGAGTCAGTGGAGAACAGTGTTCTCCAGACTCAGGTGCCTTAGAGTCATAGAATCCCAGACAGATTTGAGTGGGAAAGGACCTTTCAAGGGCATCTGGTGCCACCCCCCTGCAGGGAGCAGGGCCATCTGCAACTGGAGCAGGTTGCTCAGAGCCCCAGCCAACCTCCCCTGCAATGGGGCCAGGGATGGGGCAGCCACCACCTCTCGGGGCAACCTGGGCCAGGCTCTCACCACCCTCAGCACCAACAATTCCTCCTTCTCTCCAGTCTCAATCTCCCTCTTTGAGTTTCTACCCATCCCCCCTTGTCCTGTCCCAACAGGCCCTGCTCCAAAGTCCATCCCCATCTTTCTGACAGGTCCCTGGAAGTGAGAAGTGGTGCCGAGGGACAGGGTTTAGTGGTGCTCTGGCAGTGCTGGGATTACAGTTGGACTCTGTGATCTTAAAGTTTTTTCCACCCAAAGCAGTTCTGTGGTTCTGTGCTTGCTGGGTGCTGTTGGGGCTCTGGGGAGCCTGGGAAGAAGGCCCCAAGTGGGGAGGATGCTGGGCCTGAGCTGCCCAGCTCTGCTGGACCCAGATCGCCTCCTGGCAGAGGGGCTGAGCTGCGGGTGTTCGGTGCCATCCTCCCTCTGCTGTCCCTGCTGTCTCGGAGTTTCCATGACTCTGGACGTTACCTGGGCACGTGCTGCCCAAAGCAAGAGAGGGAGGCAGAAAATAAGCTGTGCAGATCCTGCAGCAAGTCTTTGTTCAGGTGGAAATTTCCCGAAGAGGGCTCAGACGATGCTTGAGAAGGCGGGATATTTTTAACGTTTTTTTTTTTCAAGACTTGCTAAAGTGTAAATGCTCTTTCAGAGGCATTGTAGAGGTTTACTGAGCAGTCTGAAAACTCCTACAGAACAAGCTTTTCTCTGTTTTCTGGGTGAATTCCTTAAAAAGGCTGTTGAGTATCTCTGCAAGGCCCCCTCTCCTGCTAAGCTGCCCTCCCAGGGAGCAGCTGGGCTCGGGGAGCTGGGCTCTGCTCACGGGGGGTTGGAAGAGGAGCGTCCGGAGGAGCCACCACACACGTGACTTTCACAGCGACTTCGAACTGACCTCTATACAAAATACATTCATTCTGGAGTGATATTTTAATTAGTTAATCTGTTTGGAAGTGTGTCTTTCTGTAGGGAAGGCACAAAGCTATTTTTAGTGGGTTTGGGTATTTGGAAGCCAGTGCTGCCTAATGCAAGGAGCTGTAAATCCATCTCCTGAATTCCTTCAGATTTTGCTCACCCGAAACTTTGGGCAAGTTCCTCAGGCGTTTCGCCGGCGTTCTTTCATAAAGTGAAAGTGGTTCAATTTTTTTCTGCCTTGTTGGTTCTAATGACTGTCTGAGAAGTTTGGCTGGAACGTGGCTGCTTTGAAGCTGGAAATGATTAAGTAACCCTGCGCACTGGGTTTGTCAGCCTCTCCTCCCCGGTTCCTCGCCGAACGCGGAGGGTTCCGCTTCTCGGGGACCTGTGATCGCGAGACAGGTAAAGATGACAAAGCGATGACGCCGTGAGGAGGCGTGAAACGGCGGGTTCCTCAGGGAGGAGGGTGTTGGGTGGTGGGGCTTGAACCTCGGAGGCTTTTCAGAGCGGCGCTGCGGCTCTGCTGTGCCGGGACCTGGGAGCAGGCTCAGCGCCGTGCCCGCCGATCGGCTCAGGGCTTGGAAGGACTCACCAGCCTGGATCTGTTGGTGTTGTCACTACTCAAGAGAGATGTAAGACGTGTGAAGAGCTCATCCTTGAGTGCAAGGGTAGCTTAAAAGAGTAAGACGGCTTCTCCCAACTTCCCATACAATGTGAACCCCTCTGGCCCTGAGCAGCTACTTGAGTAGTGCAAGCGCTGTCCATGTCTGTAGGTGACACCAAGTTGGGTGGGAGTGTGGATCTGCTGGAGGGTTAAGAGACTAGAGAGGGCTCTGGTGTGGATGGGTTGAGGACAATGGGATGAGAGTCAACCAGGCCAAGGGCCAGGTCCTGCCCTGGGGTCACCCCAACCCCCGGCACCGCTCCAGGCTGGGACAGAGCGGCCGGAAAGGGCCCGGTGGGAAAGGCCCTGGGGGGGTTGGTGGCCAGGTGGCCAGAGATGAGCCCCAGANCTGTGATTCAAGAACAGCCACCGAGCAGCTGCCTTGTTCTGTGCATCAGGAGGGTTTCTGTTCGTTCCTCTCCATCTCTGGGCTGCCCAGAGCTTCAACACCCATTCCAAGCCAAGATCGTGAATTGCGTTGGTTGATCGTGGTTCGCGACAATCCCTTCCCTAGCGATCGTTTTCAGGCCTGTTGCCTTTACCAGCCAGAAGTTGGCAGTGAAAGGGATTTGGGATGTGGTGCTGGAGGCCTGAGGAGTAGGGGCAGCAGGTCTAGCACAGGAGCATCTACAAAGATTTGATTTCCAAAGTCTTAGATACTCTGTTGGAAAAAAGTGAACTTCTACCTGGGTGTATGGGCTGAAGTTTTGTACCTCCCTGTGCGAGTGGCTGGTGAACGTGCCGTGAGTTTAGCGAAAAAGTGGAAATCAGTAGGAGAGGAGGCAGAAAATAGAAACTCTTATTTACTGGAACTACTCTCCTGTGCTTTGTTTCCCATCCTCTCTCTGAGAAGATGAAGCAGGTGTCTCAGAAGAGAAAAAGGCTGGGATCCCGGCAGGATGTGTTGAGAATGTAGGGAAGTGATGAACCCACAGTACCCAAATGCGGTTCAGCTGCAGAAATGCAGCGGCTCGCCGTGGCCTCCCTCCCTTCCCTGGAGATTAATTCCGTGACTATGGCAATTTAAAGATAATTGGAAATATTGAAGAAAAATGGAGGTGAATATTGCAAAAAAAGTGAAGGGGAGAGATCTGTGAGGTTGATGTCAGTCACTTGAAGCTCTTACTGTTTTACAAGTCCCAAAGGCCAGCGTCACGTAGCCCGGCTTCCATCGTAGCCCGGCTTCCATCCTTCCAGGGTCCAGAGAGGCCCTTTCCCTAAAATTCCAGTGGGTCGTGTCCTTAGATAGGCTGCTGGGAACGCCCTTTGGGTGAGAACCAGAAGGGGACTTGGTCCTGTCCTTCACGGGTCTGGCTGTTTGGCCTCAGCCTCGGAGCGTGGGGGTCGATTTGCTGCTCCCGCCTTCGGCTGGATCACGTGGACTCCTAAACCCGTGCCTGGCTTTGGGGCCCGCTCAGTCCCCCGGGACGGCTCATTGGGCTGGGCTTTGGGCACGAGCTTAACTTAGAGAGCTGGGGCTGAGGTCGTGCTGGGCCCCTGTGGAGTGGGGTTTGTCCTCACCACAGCCAGAAGGGTCGGAACGGTGCGGGCGTTTGAGTTTCCGTCGTAATTACGCTCTGCCAAACTTCAGAGTCATTATTCAGAGCTTTTCTTCTCTCCCTTGAAGCAGAACTAAAGCAGATGCCCACGGCTGCACGTGAAGTCCCAAACAGAGCTTGACTTTTAAGGGAACGTAGCCCCCAGAAGCGCGGCTCTTTCTCAAGCGCCGTCCCAAAGCGTTCTTGCCATTTTCTGAAGACATCTGAGGTGTTCCGCGGTTTCTTTGGAAAACGATTCAGTCTGTTTTTCAGAGCAGCGCTTCAATTGTTGGGCTCCAGGCTCTGGCTTTAAACCCGTGCTGCGCTGGTTTGTGTTCGCTTCGTCGTCCGTCGTGGCCAAAAGACTTTGTAGGAGAAACGCTGGGGAAAAAGGAGGCGTCAAAGTTACACAATGTGCACGATAAGCTGGTCAGTCCTGGGTGAATATTTCCCTCTAATTAAATAATTAGTGGTGAGAAGGTGAGGATATTGACTGTCCTTCCTGCTGGCACTGCCTGGGGCCCCCTCGGCCCTTCTCGGGGTTCGGACGCCGAGCTTTGTGAGGGCTTCAGGTACAGATGGAATTTGCCCTGGTAACGGGAGCGCAGCGTTTCTCCTGGGACGCGTGGGGACTGACCGCGCCGGGTTTCCGTTTGCTCCTCCTCACCCCCTGGTACTATCGGAACGCTGGGATTTGGAGAGAGGCTTGGTTAAGCCCAGCTCTGTGCGCTGCAGGGGGGAGCTGGGCAGGCTAAGCCGAGCTTGGTTCTCTCACCCTCGTCCCTCCCGTGAATCCCCCTCTGAAGCCGCGTGAACTCTTGTGGCCGCCGGCGGAAGGCGGTGGGGGCCCTGGGCCCGGCGTGAACTGCGTGTGGCTTTGCTGCGGTTCTTCTTGGAACAAGTGAAAATGACCCTTGGGTTTCCTTGACAACCTAGAACTTTCTTTTGAAGCAGCGTCAAGAAAACAAACACGTGTTCTGGGAGGAGGTCGGAGTCTCCCGGCTGAGTCCGAGGGCTTGGAAGGGAAGGGGCTGTTAACCCCCGCGCCTCCCAGCTCCGCGGGCGCGCTCCCGTTTGCCCAGTGCTCCGGAACCGCTGGGTAACTGGGAGAAGTATGACTGGCGTGGTGCTGCTGGATTTGCAGAGTGTTAAACAGTCACCTACGGTCTTGCTCAAATTTTTCTTCAGGCTGAAAGGTTATGTGGAAGTTTGTTTAGGGGAGGGGAAAAAAAAAAGAAATCTTTGGCTCTCAGTTACCTGTGGTTAATAATAACTTTTAAAACTATTTTCCAGGATAGGAAGCTTGAGAAAGAATTCACACTGGATGAAAATAATTTTCTGAAGCTGGGTATATTCCAGGAACTGTAACCCAAATGTTTCTCTGTCCGTGGAGAAGATTTCACGTTTGAAATAACTTCGACCGAAGGTACGTGCGGCCGCTTTGCCTTTTTAAGCTGAGTCGTGCCCGTCTGCCTGATAATGCTGGGGGACGTTGTGCTCGGTAATGCTGAGTGCCGTGTGCTGGGGTGCCTGCGGAGGTGCTTCTTCACGTTTAATCCCTGGAGCCCCTTGCACGGGAACAGTTGTGTCACTGGTGAGACTGGGAGCTGGTTACGTACGGCCAAGCAGCTCCGTCCTCCTGCCGGTGTCGAATCTGCAACATCAGGGGGTGTTGGGCAGGTCACTCCTTAAAACCAGGTGTAACTGGTGAGTGCTTCTCGAGCTCTAATTTAAGGTACATCATTGATGGGAAGAAGATGGAATTTTTATTTGTCTTTTCTGCTGGCCATCTACGCCTCTGGGAACCGCTTGTGGCCTTTCCAAGAAGCAACGCTGTGGAGATGACACGTAGTAGGTTTGGTCTTTGGGGTGGTAAGAGTGACAAGGCCGTGATCACTCCCAGGTTTTCGCAAGGGGAGAAATTGGAATGATCCAGCAAAGCTGCCAGGAAGGCATTTGAAAGCAAAGAGGAGGAACTGCCCTTCCCTGCAGCCTCTAACTACAGCGGGGGTTCACTGCCGTAGGATTGTTTGGAGATGGACAGACTGAGGGAGCTCCGTGATCCTTCCCAGGGCCAGCAGCGGAGCTGGAGGACACCGTCGGTTTCCTCTGGGTAATCCACGTAGGAAAAACTTCCTTAATGCTCCAAAGGCAAGAGATTTTACGTAAAGCAAGGACTCCCAAGGGGAATAGGTTATGAATTAAAGGCATTCTTAAAACTCCTACAAGAAGGAGAAGACCCCAAGTTTTGTTGCAGAAAAGTGCAGGTTTTAGGTGAACTGGAAATAGAGACGTGAGTGCTGATGGAGCTGGTTCCAGAGCTTGGGTGTATTTATGGTGCATCTCAGACCTGGTGGCTTGAAAGTGGTGAAAACTGAGGGTAGATTCAGACTAGGTAGGAGGAAATTTTTGACACTGAGGGTGGTGAGAGCCTGGCCCAGGCTGCCCCGAGAGGTGGTGGCTGCCCCATCCCTGGCCCCATTGCAGGGGAGGTTGGCTGGGGCTCTGAGCAACCTGCTCCAGTTGCAGATGGCCCTGCTCCCTGCAGGGGGGGTGCACCAGATGACCTTGCGAGGTCCCTTCCCACCCAAACCATCCTCTGATTCTATGAAAATTGTTCTGGCAGCCCTCTAGGAACTAGAGCACGTGGATAGTGCCCAGCCATTCGTAGTCACCTAAGATATATAGAAATAAAACCAGTAGTTGGAAGCGGGAGTGTAGCCCAGTCAGGCAACTGAGCAGTATCCCTGAGGTCCGGCTGCCTCCAGCTCCTCCGATACCTGCTCCTGCTCCCGATGAACCAAGGAGAAGTTGAGAACAGTGTAATTGTTGGGTTGGCACTTGCACTCCTGACAGGCATCCGAGTGATTCCTAGAATCATAGAATTGTCAGGGTTGGAAGGGACCTTGCAGATCATCCAGTTCCGACCCCCCTGCCATGGGCAGGGACACCTCCCCCTAGAGCAGGTTGCTCAGGGCCCCATCCAGCCTGGCCTTAAAAACTTCCAGGGATGGGGCTTCCACCACCTCTCTGAGCAACCTGTTGCAGGGTCTCACCACCCTCCTGGGGAAGAACTTCTTCCTAACGTCCAATCTAAATCTCCCCTCCTCTAGTTTGGATCCATTCCCCCTTGTCCTGTCACTACCTGACATCCTAAAAAGTCCCTCCCCAGCTTTCTTGTAGCCTCTTCAGATCCTGGAAGGCCACCAGAAGGTCTCCTTGGAGCCTTCTCTTCTCCAGACTGAACAACCCCAACCCTCTCAGCCTGTCTCCCTAGCAGAGGTGCTCCAGCCCTCAAATCATCCTCGTGGCCCTTCTTTGGACGTGTTCCAGATCCTTCTTGGAATAGGGGCTCCAGAACTGGGCGCAGGGCTCCAGGTGGGGTCTCACCAGAGTGGAGTAGAGGGGGAGAATCCTTTCCCTCGCCCTGCTGGCCACGCTTCTCTTGTGCAGCCCAGGCCAGGGTTGGCTTTCTGGGCTGCGAGCGGGCGCTGCCGGCTCATGGGGAGCTTCTCGACCCCCTGCACCCCCAAGTCCTTCTCTTTGGGGCTGCTCTGGAGCCAGTCCCTGCCCAGCCCATAGCGGTGCTGGGATTGCCCCCACCCAGCTGCAGGACCTTGCACTTGGTCCGTTGCCTCTTCTGAAACAGCATTGGCGCTAAAATATTTGAGGGTCCTTCATAAACTTGTGGGTTTGTTTTTGTTTTTTTTTTCATGAACTGGTGAAACCAACTGATTTTTTTGAGCTCAGTTGAGCTGCTGGCCTTGATAACCCAGCAGGAAGTTCCACAGGCTTTCCTCTTCTCACACAGAACAAAATTAGTGTTTCGTTCTGCCTGACTTTGAGTTGGCCGCTCGATAACTTGGTGAGATGTCTCCATCCTGGGCTTTACAGGAAGCTGTGGATAACTGCCTGCTCCCCTCCGTAGCGCCCTTCACACCTCTCTCATACCGTACTGTTGTGTTTCTGAGCCGTGGTGCTGTATCGAGTCCCGTTGAGCGCACCTCCCGTTCGAAGCTGAGCTGCTTCTTGTCCCGCTCAGTCTCTTTTAAGAGAATCTCATCGGACCAGTGGGACTTGTTTGGGCTCTGCTGGCCCTTCTGCCAGAAGCTGACCGGACCAGAGCTCGAGATGCGAACACACGATACTCAGATGATGTCTTTACCTTCTGTTTACTTGCCTATTCTTTCTTTTAATAACTCTGGACATTACTTTTACCGCTCTGGCTTCTGTTTGATATTGAAATCCTTGAACGGTGGCTCCAAGGTCATTTCCAAATGGCTGTAACAAGCAGGATCGGTTCCATTCGCATGAGTAAATGTTGTGTTTCTCCAGAAAAGTGCATCGCAGGGAGGGCTGCTTGTTGGCTCTGCCTTGGCTGTGGTGCTCAGATCAGGCAAAGCCCTCTGGCAGGTTGGAGAGATGGCTCCTTCCTGGGATATCTGAGCGTGCCTGGGGGAAGAAGTTCCCACAGCGTGGGATGGGGCAGGCAGAAGAGTGTGAGTGTGTGAAAGTTCAGCAGGAAAGAAAGCGGCAGCGCAGGAGAGCGTGGGATCCATCTCAGAGGAGCAGCCTGGCTTTGGAACTGCTGGAGAATGAGAGACTTCCCGAGGATCCAGAGGACGCTGCGGGTCTCAGCTCCTGGCTTAGACTGGACCAAGCCCAGAGGAGAGGATTTGCCGGTCAGGACGTAGTGGATGGGGGTAAATTGCTTATCCCTTGCTTGTCCACTTTTCAAACAGACCGGCTCGCCCAAAGTGCTGCTTTTGCTGCTCAGACGCCCGTTGGTGATGTTTATAAACCCTCCACGTATTTATTTTGCTGGTGTGCACATAACAAAGATTTGGGCCCTTCTTTCTGAAGGTGCTGGGTGGCCCCAGCCCCTGCTCAGAGCCACGTTCCTGACCTGGCAGTCGGTGTCCAGCGCTGGGGCTGCTCCCACAGGCAGCTTTTTGCTTTTGGCAGCTCAGAGTTCAGTCTGCCCCTTCGTTCTGTATTCAGATGAAGTCACCCTGTGGATCTCTCCGGTGGCTTTGGTAGGTTTGAGCTAAATAATTTTTCTACCACGAGTAAATGTTGCTACCTTGCTACTCACCTTTTTTCCTGAGATGTCTTATAAATGCCTTGAGCAGCACTGAAGGGCTGTACTTCTTGCCTTTTCTTTTCTTTCCTTTTTTTTTTTTAATTTGCTTTTTATTTGCTGCTGGTTCACCAAAGCGAGCTTCTCTTGAAAGGTGTTCGGAGAAGCCCGTGCAAAATCGTCCTGGGGGAATTCAGAGGAACTTTTTGATCGTACTGACCTCATCCAGCTGGATGTTTTCACTGTGGGTTTTACAAGTGGTTTAACAGTTTGTATAAATCCCTAGTTTTCGGCCTCAGGTTCACCAGGTTAAATACAGTGATACTTTTATTCCCCGCAGGCAGTTGTTCAGTAGCTGCATTTTAAAGGTGCAGAGCTCTGGGATGGATGCCAACCAGCCCTGGTGATCCCTCTGTCCCGCTGCTGTCTTCCAAAACTTCCTCGGATAAAGCAATTGGAAAGAATTAGCTAGGTTATTATTTTCTATTGCTTATAGAGACAATAACGGAGATTTTTGTATTAGAACTTCGCAAGGAAAAAAACATAAAATAACCTTCAAATTCACATCAGGAATCCAGACTGAAAGGAGCGGGGCCTGGGAAGACTCTTCAGCTCTGAGGTAGCTGCTCAAGTTGAGTTTGTCCTTTGTCTTTGTGTGACAGAAAGGGTGTTACAGGAAAGTCAGAAGTATTCCAAAATACTTTTCTTGTTGGAAACAAGCAGGGTAACGTCCTCCTCCCAGCGCTGCCATGTGTTTCCACTTAGTAACTAAGTGGAAAGATGGTAAATGTTTTATTTTATCAGGAATGGGCTTAAACAGCCTGAAATAAAAATCAGTAAATCTTGGTAATTTCCTCCCGGTTTCCAGAAGGCGCTGCCTGTGGCGATGGCTGGCCCTCCCCGCTCGTTTTTACTGGGCTTGGAGCCCTGGGAGGGTTTGAAAAGGTTGGAAAACGCTGTGGACTTTTTGTGTGTGGGCCTGTATTCGGGAAGGCCCAGGGCAGCCTTTGGTGCCTGCAGTGATAATCCTGGGCAAAATACTGCAGCTGGAGGATTCAGAGAATAAAGAGTAAGACAAAGCTTCCTCCAGAGCTTTGGGGGAAGTAGGAATTGCAGGGGATTTGTTGTCTGTGGCAGCCGGGGCAGCACTGCAAGACACTGAGGTTTGGGATACACAGAACTATGGGGTTTTCTGTTGGTGAGTTTTAAGGACCTGTTTTTGCAGACTCCTCCTGACCCGTTCTGGAGCAGGTAGAGGCCTTTGTACCAACTCAGGGGAAGGCTCTGGAGAGACACCCCCAGCAGAACCATTAAATACCATCTGGGCCACGTAGTGAGAGTCGCTGAGCTGTGGAAGGGTGAGATGAAGTCAGAGAGAAGGGGTGAAACGCTCGTTACCGGCCTGGCAGGGGGGAAAGAAGACTTTTGATGTTGTGTCCGGTTCTGCGCTCCCTGCATCTAGTTCTGGACTCCCCAGTTCAAGGAGGACAGGGAATTGCTGGAGAGGCCACAGCAAAGGGCTGTGAAGATGATGAGGGGACCAGAACATCCCTTTGCTGAGGAAAGGCTGAGGGAGTTGGGTGTTTTCAGTCTGGAGCAGAGCAGCCCCAGAGGGGAGCTGAGCAAGGCTGAGCAAGAGCTCAAGGGCCCCTGGGGGGCAAGAGGCCGGGGCCAGACTCTGCTCAGGGGTGCCCAGCGCCAGGACGAGGGGCACCGGGCACCGACTGGAAGCCAGGAGGTTCCCTGGGAGCGGGAGGAGCAACTTGTTTGGTGGGAGGGGGTTGGAGCCTGGCCCAGGCTGCCCAGAGAGCTTGGGGAGTCTCCTTGTCTGGAGAGATTGCAAAGGCGCCTGGACCCTGCGCTGCTGGGCCCCCTGCTCTGGGTGACCCTGCTGGAGCAGGGGGGTGGCACCAGAGGAGCTCCAGAGGGACCTTCCAAGCCCTGCCATGACTGGATTCTATGATTCCATGACCTACCTCTCTTGCTCCATAGCTGTCTTTCCCTGAAAGTTTCCTGCTGTCCTGTGGTGTTCCAGCGCTGAAGATGCAGAGCTGAGGGAAAGGGCTGTTCATGTGTAAAGATGGACAGTCTACCGGGTTGTCTGGAGTGTAAATGAGAACAGGATCTTACGGAAGCCGTGTGCAAACCTGCTGCCCAGATAGAATTACCTGCCCGCTGCGCCGGTGGGTTTAGATTAACTTCCTGAGAATAAAACAGCTCAGGTCTTTTCTTTTACGTCTCTCAGCTTTTGATTCAGGTTTTTTAGAGTGAACAACAGTGATTCTTTGGGAGGTGCTGAAGGTCAGAACCAGTAATTGCTTCACAGCTGATTAAAGCACTTGGGAGAATTAAGGCCTTCCAGTGTCTGAGGGGGGCTACGAGAAGCTGAGGAGGGACTTTTTAGCAGGACTTGTAGTGACAGGACAAGGGGTGATGGTTTGAAACTGGAAGAGGGGAGATTTAGATTGGAAACGAGAAGGAAATTCTTCCCTCTGAGGGTGGTGAGAGCCTGGCCCAGGTTGCCCAGGGAAGCTGTGGATGCTCCATCCCTGGAGGTGTTCAGATCCAGGTTGGATGGGGCTCTGAGCAACCTGCTCTGGTGGGAGGTGGCCCTGCCCATGGCAGGGGGTTGGAAAGAGACGATCTTTAAGGTCCATTCCATGATTCTATGATATGAATTAAGGCCCCAAGTCCCTCACGAACCAGTCAGAGCAGCGTGTCTTAGCTGATGGGAGGTAGAACCTCTCCATGGCTGTCTCTTGGCTCCCTCCACGGTGCTCTGGTCCGTGCTTCCCTACCACTGGCCAGTCCCTCCGGACGCAGTAGCGTCCGTGTGAAAGCCAGCGGGGCTCCCCCGCCTGCCGCACCAGCTGGGCCGCTCTCCGGCCTGCGCCTTCGCTCGCTCGGGGCAGGGTGTGTTGTCTCTTGCTGCCTTTTCCCCTGCTGATGAGAACTCGCAGCCTGCACAAGCCTCACTGTAGCACTTACAGTGAGTACATGTCTTGGGTTTTTTTTTTTGTTTGTTTCCCCCCAAAATTGCTCAAAGCAGCTTGAAAAGAAAAATAGCCGGAGTTATCTTGAGCAGCAAGAATGTGACCCTTGCCCCTGAGGTGTTTATCCTCGTGTTCTCATATTCTGATTTAGCTCTTTGGGCCTTGTTGTTGAAGGAAGGAAAGTGACACTTGAGAAGCCGTGTAGCGGGGATTGTCCTGCGGCTCGGGGTGGCTGGAAGCGGCCGGTGGTATCCGGGCTGGGCTCTGGGCTCTGCATGTGAAGCCGGGCCGGCGGCGGGGGGAGAGCAGCTCGGGGAAGAAACAGCCACTTCTGGAAAGCTTATTTTGAGCTGTTGCCAGCTGTTAGTCTCGAGAAGATCCCTGTGCAGCTCAGGGCTTCCCCAGTCCTTCAAAACTGGGAACTTAAATATGGGGTAAGTGAAGCGCGATGGTTTGTGGGTCCAGGTTTGGTGGCGGGATGAGGGCTGAGTGGTGACTGGGGCTGGGAAAGTGAGAAAATTCTGTGCGGGTCTGGTGCAGAAAGCGCTTCTGCCTCTACTCTCTTCCTTGAGCTTATCCAAGGAACTTCTCCATCACCTTTTAGAAAAAGTGATCCCTTTTACCAAATGCTCCTTTTTGTTTGTTTGTTTTGTAAATAAGTTTTATAAATCTACTATTTTAGCGTAGAGATCAAATTAAAACAGGGACCGAGACTTAACTTTAACTTCTCATGGACAGAAACAGCTGTGTTACAGCTTTCCACTTTCACATCTCCCTTTCGTTCCAAGCCCTGGATTGAGGGTAGGAAAAAACCGAAATGCTCCCAGTGTACCTGGGCCCTTAGCTGCAGGAAGCCGGTGCCGAGCGGTGGGAGCTGTAAAGTTGGGTAAGCAAACCCTTTGCAGGAGGATAGCGAGGAACTCTGACAGCCCTTGGAGATGTCTTCAGCGCCGAAGGCACGTTCTTGAAGCAGTATCAGAGGTTAAATCAGAAGTCTACCCCAAACTTTTATTTAGTGACAACTTGAGGGGGGGAAAAATGGGCCTTCTCCGTTTGAGAAACTTCCCTCCGCTTCAGAACGGAAAGCTCTTCAAAATGAAAGTCCCGCGCGCCCGTTCGCGCCCGAAGAAGCTGTTGCATCATCTAGGCCTAAGGAAAAGCGCTTTGTGGAAATAGAAGAGTTCGAAGGAGTTTGTTCCTATTGAAGATACTTAGAAAACCCGGTCCCTGCCAATGTTGTCATCCCTTCAGCACTCTAGGTTGGGCTGCTGCTCTTCGCAGCCTGCCTCTGGCCTTGTTACTTCTAGCCCTGAAACTCCCACCACACCGGAGTCTCGTAGTTTATTGGTTTTCTGACCGTGGAACAAATAACTGTAAATACTGAGGAGACTTAACAGAGGGCAGTGGTACCTGTTCTGTCACCAGAAAAGACTTTTATAAACCTTAGAGACCCACAGAATGGTTTGGCTTGGAAGGGACCTTAAAGATCATCTGGCTCTAGAAGTATTTCTCCCAACTGCTTTCTGCCGTGTCTTGGTGTTCAGTCTGCATCTTGGCTTCCCTGGGTCCTGTGGGAATTATTCCGCAGATTTTGCTCGAGACCCAACACCCAAGTCTTCGCCTAGAGATGAAGGACAAATGGTTCAGCGGTTATCGTTGAAGAGCAAGAAAAACGGGACAACCCAGTCGTGACAGTTTTGGTGTCTGTGGCTGATGAAAGTTACTCTGCTCCTGCCTTTCTTGTCAACTGTTCCTTGTGCCAGGGAAATGTGAAGGTTGGAGGTTGTCAGGGAGAGAAGGCAGGAGGTACCACACAGCGGCGTGGATACTTTTCCGACCAGAAATGCCAATAATGGACCTTGTGGGACTCTGCCAGAGTTGTACAGCGAGGCTTCCGTGAGCAGGGACCTCACCAAAGGTCAATGAATTCTGCGTCTTCTCAGCAGTCTTTAGTGCTTCTTGGTTGTGTCGTACCTGGAAGTGATACCACATCAATAAGGCGTACGGCCAAGAGTCAAAGCTGTGAAAAAACGTGGTTTCTTTGGAGAAGAGAAACGTTCATCAGCCTTTCTCCAGGTTAAACGAAGCGCAGCCGCCTAAACCGGTCCTTCAGATCCCTGAGCACCACCAGGCACTAAAAGATGCTGCAGAAACATGGGGCAGCAGCTCAGATTCCTGCGGGTGGAGGGAGGGCCGGGCAGCTAGGTGTGCTTACCCCCTCTTTGCTACCGTAGAGAAAGAGAGGGGATGGCTGTGGAAGCTTGTTGGGTGTTGAGCATGGTCATGGTATTCTTCTTGGCAGTAGGTGAAGGAATAGTAGGTTGGAATGACCTCCTTGGTGTAGGGGATACTGGGAGGCCATGTACTGTTGTGAGGGCAGGAACCTCCTCAGCAGGAGGGAAGGAATGATGGGAGAAAACAATTCAGACTTAACAAAGACCAAGCTGAGCTCTGTGAGAAGGTTCAGCAGCTCTCAAGAGGAAACAGCGCACACCACGGAATCGTTCGGCGTAGGTGGGATGTCCCTCTTCCTGGTCTGCTGCCCTGGGCTCTGGAGAGTGACCCTTCTGGTTTTGTCCTGGTTCAGTTACAGCTGAGACAGTGACTTGGCTGCTTGTGGTGGACAGAAAATGCACCATTTCCTAACCTCTGGCTGCTGATGGCCCTACCTGCATCTGTTCAACGCCACCGCTTCCAAACCCAGCGTTTGCAGGAGGCAGTGAAATGGGCCTTTTAGCTTCAGAGAGGGAGGCCCAAGAGAGCCTGGGTTTGTCAGGTCCTTCAGAAATGGCTTTTAACCACCCCCACCAGTGCCTAAAGGGAGAGAACAGAGCTCTGCTGAATCATTGGAAATGTTTAAAGTTGGCAGTTAGCACCCCCTTCTCAGTAGTCTGTTGTCCCGGAAAGCTGCAGTGTGGGGGTTTGTTTGGTTTGGTTTGGTTTTTTGGCTGTCAGGTGCCTAAGATGCCCCTGCTCTGGGCTGTCTGGGAC
>VWZK01012338.1:18528-28885 GCA_013396935.1 Baryphthengus martii
TGGAGCGGGGCCAGAGGAGCCCCAGCGATGCTGGGAGGGCTGGAACCCTCTGCTGGGAGGCCAGGCTGGGACAGTTGGGCTTGTGCAGCCTGGAGAAGAGAAGGCTCCAGGGAGACCTTCTGGGGGCCTTCCAGTATCTGAAGCGGGGCTGCAGGACAGAGAGAGGCTTTATGCCGGGGCCTGTAGGGACAGGAGAAGGGACAACAGTTTTAGAACATGAGGAAATGGTCTGAACTTGCACCAGGGGAAGTTTAGGTTGGATATTAAGAAAAAAATTTTTACAGGGAGAGTGGTGAGGCCTTGGAACAGACTGCCCAGGGAGGTGATGGAATCACCATCCCTGGAGACGTTCAAAAAACGTCTGGATGTGGCGCTTCAGGGCACGGTTTAGGGGTCTTGATAACTTTTAGTAGACAGTTGGACTTGATCTTGGNATATCTTCCCCAGTGACAGTGCGGTTGGGTGCACCTCCGACGTCTTTGCAGGTGACACTGAGCTGAGTGATGCAGTTGATTGGCTGAGGGGAAGGGATGGCACCGAGAGGGACCTTCACAGGCTTGGGAGCAGCCCCCTGTGACCCTCCTGAGGTTCAACCAGGCCAAGCACAAGGTCCTGCCCCTGGGTCGGGATGACCCCTGGTACCGGCCCAGGCTGGGGGGGAAGGGCTGGAAAGAGCCCTGGGAGAAGGACTCGGGGGTGCTGGGGGTGAGGAGCTGGAGCTGAGCCGGCCCCGTGCGCTCACAGCCCAGCAGCCCCCGGCCCCCCGGGCTCCTCCCCAGCAGCGTGGGCAGCAGGGCCAGGGGGGGATCCTGCCCCTCTGCTCCCAGGGCTCTGGGGAGACCCCCCCTGCAGGGCTGGCTCCAGCTCGGGAGGCCTCAGCCCAGGAGAGACAGGGAGCTGTTGGAGCGGGGCCAGAGGAGCCCCAGCGATGCTGGGAGGGCTGGAACCCTCTGCTGGGAGGCCAGGCTGGGACAGTTGGGCTTGTGCAGCCTGGAGAAGAGAAGGCTCCAGGGAGACCTTCTGGGGGCCTTCCAGTATCTGAAGCGGGGCTGCAGGACAGAGAGAGGCTTTATGCCGGGGCCTGTAGGGACAGGAGAAGGGACAACAGTTTTAGAACATGAGGAAATGGTCTGAACTTGCACCAGGGGAAGTTTAGGTTGGATATTAAGAAAAAAATTTTTACAGGGAGAGTGGTGAGGCCTTGGAACAGACTGCCCAGGGAGGTGATGGAATCACCATCCCTGGAGACGTTCAAAAAACGTCTGGATGTGGCGCTTCAGGGCACGGTTTAGGGGTCTTGATAACTTTTAGTAGACAGTTGGACTTGATCTTGGAAGTCATTTCTAGCCTTAATGATTCTAAAGTGAAAGAGAGGAGGTTTAGACTAGACATGAGGAAAAGAAGTTTTACACTGAGGGTGATGAACCCATGGCCCAGGTTGCCCAGGGAAGCTGTGGATGCTCCATCCCTGGATGTGGGGAGCCCAGGCTGGATGAGGCTCTGAGCAGCCTGCTCTAGTGGGAGGTGCCCCTGCCCGCGGCAGGGCATGGGAACTAGATGATCTTGAAGGTCCCTTCCAGCCCACATCATCCTGTGACTCTCTGAATTCACTAGTGCCAGGAGCTGCTTGTTCAGCCTGGGCTGTCCTCTGCTGCCAGAGGCACCGTGGTTCCGACTGTACGCTCAGCGGTGCCGCAGGCTGTTGTGTCTCTAGTGCCTGGCTTGTGGCCTTGCAGGACAGTTCATCTGGCTCCTTCCGTGCCGTGTATGTCTCTTTGGGGGTGTTTTTTTTTGGAGGGGGGACACACACCATTCCACTTTGAAGCTCCTGGAGATGTTACGTGGGATACAAAGGCTCCCTTGGCTGCCTGGCCACCTGCTGCGGCCTCCCCGCCCGTGCTTGCGGTAGGCGCTGCGCAGTCCTTGCCAGCTCTCCCTCGCCGTGGAGCCCCGATGCCGAAAGAGCTTTTTTTGGCGAGGGTGAAGAGGAGCCTGGTGTCGCGTGCGCCTCGGGCAACGCGGTGGGAGAGTCGCCGCCGCAGGGCGGCCTCCTTTCCCGCTTGGATGCGGCTTCGTCCGGTCCCAGGGCACTGGGAATTGCATCAGCATCTTCCAGAAGCCCGGCTCTGCTGGCGAGGGCCAGGAGAAGCCCAGCTCCTCAGTGGTTCTTCTCCATTTCTGATGTAAGGAGGTGGTTGGGAAGGGGTTGTGCCTGCTTTGTGCCGGGAGAGGAGCCAAGCTCTCCTCTAGATCAGATCCCTTTTCCTAGAGGTGTATAAAAAGTTTGGAAAAAACAGAATAGGGAGATTTCTAATGGGTTTAAACCTGAAAAGTGAGGTTTCCGTGCATGTTCCACATATATGAACAGAACGCATCTCTCTTGGGGTTACCTCTGCACCCAAACACTTCATTCGAGGCTTTTGTGTCAGCTTTGCACTCGCTGCATTTGTAACTAGTTAAAAATATCTGGAGAACAGTCTGTAAGGAACACACAATCCAGCCAAACAGCGTTTCTGTCACTGCAGTGTCTCGTAGGCTGAACGTTCAGATGTCTGTTCCCAGCTCAGAAACTCAGTTCCTTGAGAGTGTTTGCAGGAGCTGCTCGGATGGGTGGGGAAGCTCCTGGTGCTGGGATGCTGAAAGTTCACTTGGGTCGTGTCTTCCAGCACACCGTTGGCTTAGATAGTTCTGTGGTTCCACCAGGCCAAGGGCCAGATCCTGCCCTTGGGTCACCCCAACCCCCGGCACCGCTCCAGGCTGGGCCAGAGCGGCCAGAAAGGGCCTGGGGGGAAAGGCCCTGGGAGGTTGGTGGCCAGGCGGCCAGAGNTACTGAAATGATTCTATGACCCTCCCTCAAGCTGCATGACTCTGCCACACGTCGGAAGCCGAAGGAAAGGAAAATAAAGCAGCTCCTGAAGGCAGGAGCCCTGGGCAGGAAGAGCCAATGTGCTCCTGGGTCCATTTTTGACACAGAGGGTCAAGGGCGATGAGGGATCGTGAGGAGATGGCATCACCTCGTGGGCTGCGGGGCTCAAAGACTGTTTCAAGACATCAACGCTCGTCAACCCAGAAGAAAGGAAGCCGGTAAAGTTTTCTTCCCCGGTGGCAGGGGTGAGGAGCAGGGCTCCAACCAGACAGCCCTGCCCCGGCACAACGTGGTTAAGCGCAGACACTTTTTCTCCAGTGACCAAAGCTGGCGGGAGGTGTCACCGCGCTCCCCGATCTGCCGGGCAGGAGCTCGTGGGTTTCGGGACGGGGATCGCAGTGCCTTTTTTTAACCCAGCCCACAGCACTATTTCCGCGGCGGCGGCAGGAACGCTCGCGCCAACCATTCGTTTTGCTTTTTCCAGCGGCCAAAAAAACCTGACGGTGCCTGAGCTTTTGGCAGTTCCATCTCTTGCATAACTAGAGCCAGGACAGAATTCTGAAATGATCCTTTTTTTTTTAAAAAAAAGAAATAAAATTAAAATGACACTTTTTTCCTTCAAGAGGGTTTCCTGAAGAAGGATGGCACTGCCAGGGACCACAGCAGGGTCAGCCAAGAGGCTAAAGACATGAATATTTCATTACACATTTAAATATTTGAGTCCTTTGCAGTGGATGTTCCCCACTGAGCCTCCAGCTGAAGGCTTTGCAGGAACCACTGAGCTGAGCACTCCTTTTTTGTGAGCAGTTCAGTTACTGATGCGCGTTTTCTGCCCTACCTCAGTTCAGGGATTCCTCCCATGTGTGTGTCCAAGGTTCTCTGGAGAGACCTTGGAGCTCCTGGAGTCCCAGCGCTGCCCCATCCCTGCCAGGGCCCCCCTGAGCCCTGTCCCTCAGCACCACAGCTCCACGCCTTGGAAACCCCTCCAGGGAGCAGGGGGACTCCAGCCCTGCCCTGGGCAGCCTGGCACACGCCTGGACAACCCCAAAGGGCCTTGGGGAAATTCTGCCTCAGCTCCAACCTCAACCTCCCCTGGGGCAGCTGGAGGCCAGTCCGTGAACTTACTGTGGTTTTGTGGAAGGAGGCTCCAGCTCGTGTCACTCTCCAGTGTTTTGTTACATGTTGTATCTCAACTCACTGCTTTGGCAAAGAGCCGTGGTAAAATCTTTTGTATTTCGTTGGGATGATGTAGAAGGACCTTGTGAACCCTGTGAGGGAAGGTGCCGGCGAGGAGGGTTTCCTGTCAGCGAGTCTTTGCGAGAACTTGAGGTCTAGAAGCTGTGGGAACAGGAGGCCATTCCTGCAGATTGTGTTTCTGGCTTTGATTTCTAGTATCCTTTGGCATTTCGGTTGTGGGGAAACAAAAAAGGACTCCTGTGCCCCACAGAAGGCCAGTCCCAGTTGGACGCTGTTCTGAGGTGAAGAGCACACCCTGGGATTCTGCTGATGCTGTCGTCACTCAGCGGGCGTTTGTGGTACTTCCCAGTTATGGTCTTTCTCTGTCTGTCTCTTCCTGCTCTGTGTTCATTGGGGGCATCTCTTCAATAAATCATTGATTGTTGTGGTTATGGCTGATGAGCGGGACTCTGAAGTACAAATAATGCCCCAAACCCCCAAACTCTTTAAAGGAAATTGTTTATAGTGCAGCAGCGCTGTGGTTTCCCTGCCCGTGTCCAGCCTTGACTCAAATCCAGCAAAACTGGGAGGATCTGGTCAATGTTGTTCAATAACTAAAGGGTGGGGATCAGGAGGCTGGAGCCAGACTCTGCTCAGGGGTGCCCAGCGCCAGGACGAGGGGCACCGGGCACCGACTGGAAGCCAGGAGGTTCCCTGGGAGCGGGAGGAGCAACTTGTTTGGTGGGAGGGGGTTGGAGCCTGGCCCAGGCTGCCCAGAGAGCTTGGGGAGTCTCCTTGTCTGGAGAGATTGCAAAGGCGCCTGGACCCTGCGCTGCTGGGCCCCCTGCTCTGGGTGACCCTGCTGGAGCAGGGGGGTGGCACCAGAGGAGCTCCAGAGGGACCTTCCAACCCCCACCATGCTGGGATTCGATGTGTGATCGTACTCTCATTGCAGTCCAAGTTAAAGGCAGTTCACACACCCCTCGTGTCCGCTGTTGGCACCTTCCCGCTGTAATCGGAGTCGTGTTGGTCTTCAGGTGTGAAAAGTTGTTATTTTTGTTTAGCAGATGTCACTGTTTCTGTGAAGCTGGCTGGCAGGTCGGTTAAGATATTCTGCTCTGGATTAGAAAAGAAAAATACAGAGCAGAAATGGAAGATTAACTCTTTGTATATATATTTTTTTTTTTTTTTGCCCTACAGCTAGTTGTGTCCCATCAACATGTTCTGGAAGTTTGATTTGAACACAACATCACACGTGGACAAGCTGCTGGATAAAGAAGATGTGACACTTCACGAGCTGATGGATNGCCCAGCGCCAGGACGAGGGGCACCGGGCACCGACTGGAACCCAGGAGGTTCCCTGGGAGCGGGAGGAGCAACTTGTTTGGTGGGAGGGGGTTGGAGCCTGGCCCAGGCTGCCCAGAGAGCTTGGGGAGTCTCCTTGTCTGGAGAGATTGCAAAGGCGCCTGGACCCTGCGCTGCTGGGCCCCCTGCTCTGGGTGACCCTGCTGGAGCAGGGGGGTGGCACCAGAGGAGCTCCAGAGGGACCTTCCAACCCCCACCATGCTGGGATTCGATGTGTGATCGTACTCTCATTGCAGTCCAAGTTAAAGGCAGTTCACACACCCCTCGTGTCCGCTGTTGGCACCTTCCCGCTGTAATCGGAGTCGTGTTGGTCTTCAGGTGTGAAAAGTTGTTATTTTTGTTTAGCAGATGTCTCTGTTTCTGTGAAGCTGGCTGGCAGGTCGGTTAAGATATTCTGCTCTGGATTAGAAAAGAAAAATACAGAGCAGAAATGGAAGATTAACTCTTTGTATATATATTTTTTTTTTTTTTTGCCCTACAGCTAGTTGTGTCCCATCAACATGTTCTGGAAGTTTGATTTGAACACAACATCACACGTGGACAAGCTGCTGGATAAAGAAGATGTGACACTTCACGAGCTGATGGATGAAGATGACATCTTACAGGAGTGCAAGGCGCAGAACCGCAAGCTGCTGGACTTCCTCTGCCAGCAGCAGTGCATGGAGGAGCTGGTCACCCTCATCACCCATGAGCCCCCCGTGGACATGGATGAGAAGGTCCGCTTCAAGTAGGTATTGGGTTTCTGTCCAAGGGGAGGAAAAGTGAGTGGAAGATGTTGGGAATGCTCTGGGGTGAGCTGGGTGTAACCTTTGCACTCTTGGGAGAAAGGTTTTTGAGTACCATGAAACATTCTCTACCCTGCCCTGGTGAGGCCACATTTGGAGCCCCATCCTGAGCTCTCCAGTTCAAGAGAGACAGGGAAACTCCAGAGAGAGTCCAATAGAGGCTGTGAAGATGATGAAGGGACTGGAACATCTCCTGTGAGGACAGGCTGAGAGCCCTGGGGCTGTTGAGGCTGGAGAAGAGAAGCCTGAGAGGGGAGCTGATTCCTGGTGCCAAATCTCTGCAGGGTGGGGGTCAAGTGGAAGGGGCCAGGCTCTTGTCTGGGGTGCCCTGGGATAGGACAAGGGATAATGGGAACAAACTGGAAGCCAGGAGGTTCCACCTCAACAGGAGGAGAAACTTCTTTGGTGGGAGGGTACTGGAGGCTGGCCCAGGCTGCCCAGAGAGGTGGTGGAGTCTCCTTCTCTGGAGACTTTCCAACCCCCCAGGATGTGTTGCTGTGTGTCCTGCCCTGGGGATCCTGCTCTGGCAGGGGGGTTGGACTCCATGATCTCCAGAGGTCCCTTCCAACCCCTAACATTTTAGGATTTCACAGCATTTTGTTATTTATAGTCAATTTTCAGAAGCTTGTTTCTTTATTTTTAAGAGTTTAACATAAGTTTGTCTGAAAAATACCCCAACAGCCCCAGACCCCCCTGTACCTCGTGCCGTTCGTCCAAAACTTGGCAATCAAAACAGTTATCATCCCGGCGGTACCTTTGGTTCGTTGTTCACAGAGCTACAGGCCCAGAGCTTCCTGCTCCGAGTTGTGCGGTTCTAAACTCGGTTGCTCTTCACACAAATAAAGTGAGCGGTGCAGCAAATAAAAGCTCATCCTTCTCGTGCTGCACGTGCAGATCCCACCACCTAATTTGGGAGAGGGATCCAGCTCTGTCAAGAGCCCGTTCCTTCCGCTGCCCAGCTCTTCAGATGGCGCTGCTTCTCCTAGCAAGTTGTGTTTATAGATTGTAAACCAAATGTGTACTTGAAAATACTGACCTTTCGGACTTGGGAAGTTTGTTTTCCTTTGTGAAGTTGATGTAACAATAAAAGGCTGCTCTGTGTAGCAATAAATAAATAAAACCGGGCCGGTTTTGGGGCTGTGGGAGTGGATCAGGGTGTGTTAGTGCTGCTTGAAACCCCCCCGAGAGGTGAGAGAATCCCTCGGGTTTACGAGGAGGTCAGGTCGTCACCTGAACGCGGCCGAGCGACGATCTCCAGGGAAGAGAATGGCAGGAAATGTGGAATATTCTGGAGGTGCTTGGCCGGACTTCTGCTGGGAAAGGGCAGGAAGCGGGAGCGTTGGTTTGGTGCAGATGCCTACAAAGGATGCAAAGCTGGGGCAGGTTTGACAGCGGGGCTGCGGCACCCGGCGCTCCGGTGACTCTGTGCACTTCCCGTATTGCGCTCAGGCCGACATCGGAATAACTGGCTTTTCTGGGCGGTGGGCTCTGGGCTTTACTGTGGTCTTTTTTCTCAGGTGAGCTGTGAACGAAGCAGGGATGAGCTCCCAGCCAGAAGGGCTGGCTGGAGAGGTTGGGTGACCCTTCCCTCAGCGCTCCGAGTCAGTGAGCCGGGGAAATGGCGAGCAGCGCTGGAATCGGGGTGCTTTTTGCCGGAGGGGAGAAGGAGAGATTGCAGTGCCGTGCCAGTACCAATCCGTACGCTGTCCGTGTCGCTGCGGAACACTCCAGTACTCAGTTGCCCAGGCTGTAGTTTTAAGTCCTGCTCTTTTTAGGAGGTTGGGTTAGATGACCTTTAAAGGTCCTTTCCAACCCAAACCGTTCTATGATGCCGTGATTTTTGAGATAGTTGTGGCTGCTGGCGGCAGAGGGTTTATGTCTCTGAGCCTCTGTGCTGAAGGGTGGACGTGGAAACCTTCTCCTGTTGTACCCCAACGGGTGAAGAACAAGGGAAGATGGGGACAAACCAACATTTCTTGGGAAGCCAAGTCCTTAATGCAAACCCAAAGGAAGAGGGAAGCGCAGGGTGAGGGTGTTCACTCCCAGGCGTCCTGGGTGTCAACGGACAGGGTCCTGTAGATGCCTTTTGATCAGCTTTTGAAGGTGCTGTGTGGTTTAGGCAGCTCCAGGCCAGGTTGGCTGAGGAGGACATGGTTTAGTGGTCGTGATCGTGTTTAGCAGAGGGCTGGACTTGGTGATTTTGAAGGTCCTCTCCAACCTTAATGATTCAGTGATCCTAGGGGGCACAGATGAAGGTAGGCGGTGGTGGGAAGAGGCTGGCCTCCAGTGTTCTGCTCCCCTGTGCTGGCAAGAGAGACGAAAACCTTGTGTTGGGAAGACCTGAAGTTCACTGTCACTTTCACTGGTCTCTTCAGCAGCTGATGACATCAGATAGGTCAGGTGGTGGCACTTGAGCTGTAGGTGTGGTGCTGAGGGACAGGGCTCGGCGGCCCCCTGGCAGGGATGGGGCAATGGTTGGACTCAGTGAACTGAAAGGTCATTTCCAACCGAACGGTTCTGTGATTATCTTCTCCCCGTAAGGTGCTCGAGCAGCCAGTGTAGTGTTGGGGAGTGTGGTTGTAGCTACAGGCAGATGAGTGAGTCTTTGATGGCAGGGAGGACCGGGTAGGGACCTGCTTTGCCAGGACACATAGGGCTGATCTCCATGAACTGTTTTTTTGGAAATGTTTCCTGTGGAGAAACTGGGCGGAGAAGCGTTTTTGAAGCGTGGTGAGGCACTGGAGAGGGAAAAGAGGGGTTAAGCTCATTAGAAACTGGGGAGGCTTTTGGAATAAATCAAGGCTAAGCAGGAAGAACGGGCTCCGGCCAAATCCAAGTGGAATCCCATTTTTGGCCCTTAAGGAAAGGTCGCGAAGGTTTCTGAAGCGGAACAGGGGAGAAAGTTGATGGGTTTGGAAGGCCGCGCAGCTCCGAGTGCTGCGGAAAGGGGGCCGTCAAAGTGCGTTATTCTCCAAACGTCAGTCCCGTGGAAGTTCATAAAGTTCAGGAGGGAAACTGCGAAGAGGAAAAGTGGGCAGTAAATCCCCATCGGAGCGCGGCGTGTGAAACTCGGCCACGGGGTGGAGACCTGGAGCGCTCAGAGCGGCCTTTAAACTCTCGGAGCTGCGACGTGGATTTGCAAGGGGCTTGTTGATGGACTGGAGGGTCTCACAAAAGCTGCTGAGCCCCCGCGGTGCCGAGCGCAGAGCGGGTGGGCTGCCAGCGCGGCTCGGGCGGTACCGGCGAGGGGGTTCCTTTGTCCCCCCGTTGACGGGCTGTGTCCCCCAGGGAGGCACAGCACACGTCTTTTCAGGAGTCCTGGATGACTTTCCGTGGAGCGGTGAGCTAGGCAAAAAGAGAACAAAATCTTCCTATACCCCTGGGGGCTCTAAGAAATACCACGGTTGTAAAATCACTTTGTAATAGTAACCCTAATGTGCTCAGATTTAACATCCTCAGAGGAGCAAAAAAAAAAAAAAAGCCGTAAACAGCATTACCGTGGGCGTGGGGGGGGGTTTTTCTACCATTTGGGAATGGAACCAGCTAAGTGCAGGGAGGCTGCTTGGGAAGCAAGTGGTACTGGGGAAGGGTGGAAAGCTCTCAGCTGGCCTGGAAACGTTTTAGCGGCTCCCGGTAAATGCAGATCTTTGTAATACAAGGATTTAAAAAAAAAAAAAATCCTGATGTAGAAAACTGGTTTAGTTACTAACAAATAATCCATTGCAGGGAAAGTCCATCCTCACGAGAGGGCAGTTGTGTCCAGATACAGAAAAAGGCTGTCGGGGCGAGTTAACCCGTGAGGCTGGACCACAGGAGGTCTGAGGAGCAGTTTGCTAAAGGCCAAACCACTGAACTCATCGAAACAGGGAAACCTCTCTGAGGATGTGTAGGGCGGGCGGGTGACCCGAGGGGAAAGAAGTTGGACCATGGTGAAAATAGAGCGGAACTGTGCTTGCTTCAGAGGCTAAAGAACCTACAGAAATTTAACAAAGGGTTAGATTTCAAGGGTTCTTCAGGCAACCTAAACAGATTTAACAAGGAAAAGTGTAGAATCCTGCCTCTGGGGAGGGATAACCCCCTGCACCAGGACAGGGCAGGGGGGACCTGCTGGGAAGCAGCTCCACAGAGAAGGACCTGGGAGTGCTGGGGGACAACAAGTTCCCCA
>VWZK01012338.1:28991-63346 GCA_013396935.1 Baryphthengus martii
GCCCCCCGGGGGCCCTTGAGCTCTTGCTCAGCCTTGCTCAGCTCCCCTCTGGGGCTGCTCTGCTCCAGCTGAACAGCCCCAGGGCTCTCAGCCTTTCCTGCCCACACAGATGCTCCAGTCAAGAGAAGACTCTCCAACTGTAAAGGGCAGGTTTTATTTTTGCTCTGTATCACTTGCTAACCGGTCAGAACTCCTTTAGGAAACAGCTGAGAGCTGCTCTGTGCTCCAGAACCACCGACCCACTGGAGCAGCCCCGGCAGAGCCTTCAGGCAGTAGTGGGGTAAAGCAAACGACGGCTTCAAAACAAAGCCCAGCTGCCTTTTGACTCTTGGGTCACGTATGTGCTTGAAACTGTGAAACTCCTGTTGAACTGGGCTGGATGTCACAGCACTGAGGGGCTGTTTCTGTTTCTGGTAACTTCTCTGTGCCGGTCAATGGGGCATTTTCAGAGCCCCTTTTCCAGCTGGACAGGAGCTGGAATATGAAATGAAGGCACTAATCAATTTAATGACACGCTGAAATGAAGGCTTTAAAAAGAAAATCACTAATAGCTGGATGAATTCTGGTGCTGTAGCAGGTGCAGGACAGCTCCTGTCCCCTGCTGAGTGATTCCTGAATCTGAGGAGGGAGGGACGGGGAGGCCGTGGGGCTGCACCCGACCGTTGTCTTTTCATGGAGAACTTCAAGCCGAGAAACTTTAGTCTTTTAGCAAAACAGTCCCCAAAAAGCACTTTTTTTAGTGTTGACTTTAGTGGTTTGTATGTTTGCGCTTTGAGAGCTGAGACTCTGATTGTAATATTAGTTCTAAACACGTTATTGCCTTTTCTGATCAGAAACGTGACCTGTTTCTAGAAGCACCGCCTGGAAGGGCAAGAAACAAGGTCAGGGAAAAAGTGCGTTTCCTTGGCTGTCAAACAGAGTTTCGTATCCCGATTTAAGAGAGCAAAATGATCTAAGCCAGGCAGAGTAATGTTTTCTGAAAAGCAAGTTGATTTTACAGGAGAATTTTAGACATTAGTGAAAAACTGAAACTCAAAAGGTCGACTGGGAATTGCTTGTGCATAATGTATGGTCGTTTGTTAGGAGTTTTGCGGTAGATCTAATGGTCTTAGTTAAAAAAACCAAACCAAACCAAAACCAAACCAACAACAAAGCAAAAAAAACCAAAAACTAACCAACCAACTGAAAAAAAAAAAACAACAAAAAACCCAGCCTAAAAAAAGACCGAAAGGGATGTACATTTTTAATTCAGCTCCCGTCGTGGAAAGAATAATTTTTCAGAACCGTTAGAGAAACCTGCTAAAATATTCACCCTTCAAATTTGGAGTTAAGTGCAGTTGTGCAGGTGGATTAGAAGATTTTAAGAGATTTTTCAGCGTAGTGAAGCTGAGGAAGCACCGCTGCTCGGAACGAGGAGGGGCTGCGGTTTGACGGCCGCCGAGAAGCCTGATTCAGTTGTGAAAAACCCCACGGGAAATAGCGCTCCCTCAGCACGTGCCGCTGACGGAGGTGACCCTCCTTCCTCCTGGGGGTGCTTACCCCCTGGGCTCCAGGAGGGACGACCCGTCTCCTCCTCTTTCTAACTCGAAGAAGGGAAGGTTTTCCTGGAGAGTTTTCATTTTCACCTGTAGTCGCTCTGGTTCTGTCCCCGCAGGTACCCGAACACGGCCTGCGAGCTGCTGACCTCGGACGTGCCGCAGATCAACGACAAGCTGGGAGGGGATGAAACTCTGCTGAACATCCTCTACGACTTCTTGGATCACGAGCCTCCTCTGAACCCTTTGCTTGCCAGTTTCTTCAGTAAGACTATTGGGAATCTCATTGCAAGAAAAACGGAACAGGTAGTGATTAGATTTGTCCTGCTACGTAAGCGCAAATGAATTGACTAACGCTGTCTGTGTCGGCCGGCCGCCCCGCTGCTGCCCTCGGGACCTCCTTCTGTCCTTAGAGCTGAAAAATAACTCGCTCTGCTCTTCAGGGCTGCGCTCGACACGGAGCCTCTGAAAAGTTTGTCGGGCTCTCCAGTTGAGGGAGACGCCGCCTCGTCCGGACGCCTTTGCGTAGCCTTGGGTCCGGATCTCCCCTAGCTGGGAGGTTCCCGTGCCGCGGCCGAAGCCGGATTTGCGTCCCTGGGGGGATTGGTGCATCCTTTGATCGTTGCCCAGAATCTTCTAGTGATATAAACAGTCTCATGCCTGTAAAAGGGGCGCTGGGAACATTGAGCTGAGCGGGGTTTTAGGAATACGCACCTTCCGCTTCAAAACCGACCTCTTAAACGAAGACCATGGGGCAGCCTGAGTGGAGCGGATGATTCTCCAGCTTCACCGGCTTCTTGACGCTCTTATTTCTGTGGGCTTGGCTTTCTTCGTGGCATGGAGGAGAGGAAAGGTGGCTAGAAAGATGGGATTCAGAAACGAGAATGTCGCGCTCTTCTCGTTCTCCGGAGGGTTTCTCAACCTCGTGGCCGTTGTCGGTGGAGAGCGGAAGGAGAGGCGCGGGCAGTGCCGTGTGCCAGGGCCGGGTGTCGCGCTGGCCGCTGACGGTGACACTTTTCTTTCTAGGTGATCGCATTTTTAAGGAAGAAAGACAAATTTATCAGCCTGGTGCTCAAGCATATAGATACGTCAGCGATGATGGACCTCCTGCTTCGGCTCATCAGCTGTGTGGAGCCCGCGACGCTACGGCAGGAAGTGCTGAATGTGAGAATCTCCTGCTTTTTCCCTTCACGCGATTTGGGAACAAGGGGGTTGGTTTGGATTTGTTTGTGTTTTAAAGAAATAGAATTTTCTTTTTGTCATTTATGATGAAAAGCAGCTCTGTGGAAAGGGACCTGGGAGGGCTGGGGGACAAGGAGTTATCCATGAGCCAGTGATGGGCCCTTCTGGCCAAGAGGCCAGTGGTCTCCTGGGGAGAAGAACGTGGGCAGCAGGTCTGGGGAGGTTCTTCTGCCAGTCAGCTCTGCCTTGGTGAGGCCACCTCTGGAGTGTTAGGGCCAGTGCTGGGCTCCCCAGTTCCAGAGGGACAGGGAAATTCTAGAGAGAGTCCAACAGAGACTGTGAAGACAGTGAAGGGCCTGGAACATCTCTGCTGTGAGGAAAGGCTGAGAGCCCTGGGGCTGTTGAGGCTGGAGAAGAGAAGCCTGAGAGGGGAGCTGATTCCTGGTGCCAAATCTCTGCAGGGTGGGGGTCAAGTGGAAGGGGCCAGGCTCTTGTCTGGAGTGCCCTGGGATAGGACGAGGAATAACAGAAACAAGCTGGAACCCAGGAGGTTCCACCTCAACAGGAGGAGAAACTTCTTTGGTGGGAGGGTGCTGGAGCCTGGCCCAGGCTGCCCAGAGAGGTGGTGGAGTCTCCTTCTCTGGAGACTTTCCAACCCCCCCTGGATCTGTTGCTGTGTGTCCTGCCCTGGGTGCTCCTGCTCTGGCAGGGGGCTTGGACTCCATAACCTCCAGAGGTCCCTTCCAACCCCCACCATTCTAGGATTCCATGATGAGAGTGGATCCCTCCTTCTGAAAACGATGTTTCTTAGCGCTGGAGGCTTGGGTGCTTCAGGCTGTGGGTGGCTCGCAGGGCAGGAGCAGCCTGGGTTTGCTCCCTGTCAGGGAAGGAATTTAACTCCCTTTTCCGTATAGCAACCGCTATTTACTGCAGCTGGTTTTGCTGCACAGCCCTGACAAAGGAAATGTGTAATCTTTCCCAGTGTTCCGAATTTCAGACAGATTATTTGGGACAGGAGTTTGTTGGGTCCCTCCCTGTGCTCAAGGGTGCACGTGTTTTGTGTCCATAGTGTCGATCTCGTGCCTCCTCCTTCCCCCTCCTCTTTAAGAGACAGCCTTACAAAATATCTTATTGGGATGCTCACTTTGCTTTACAGGTAGGACCAGTTTTTCTCCCTTCATTGCCCAGTCTGGGTGAGGCAGCCTCACCCCCCCCTTCAGTGGGCAGATGTGCCGCATCCCAGATAAAGGCTGCTTTAGGTGCCTCCCAGTAACAGAGAGGAGCGTGTTCCGTGTGGAAAAGGGCACTTGAGTCGCCGAAACCCACGGCAGGATTTGTGTGTTTGGCAAACCTTGCCTCCTGCGCCTTCTGTGTCCGGAGCACTGAGCACGCCCCAGCTCAGCGGGTGGGGGGGCTCCCATCCTCCCAGGCTGGGGTGGGCGCTCCCTGCGAGAGCGACTCGTCACCTTGTGGCACGACAGTCAGCAGGGCAGGAGGTTGGGCTTCAGAGAGTAATACCCAGAAAGGAGGTGGGAGGGGAAAAACCTTCAAGAGATGGTTTGGTGGAGGTTGGTGTTGGAGGATTTGCTGGAAGAGAAAGGCCTGGAACCCTCTGTTGGGAGGCCAGGCTGGGACAGTTGGGCTTGTGCAGCCTGCAGAAGAGAAGGCTCCAGGGAGACCTTCTGGGGGCCTTTCAGGGCTTCCAGGGGCCTGTCAGAAAGATGGGGACAGACTTTGGAGCAGGGCCTGTTGGGACAGGACAAGGGGAGATGGGTTGAAACTAAAAGAGGGAAATTGAGCCTAGAGAGAAGGAGAACTTGTTGGTGCTGAGGGTGGTGAGAGCCTGGCCCAGGCTGCCCCAAGAGGTGGTGGCTGCCCCATCCCTGGCCCCATTGCAGGGGAGGTTGGCTGGGGCTCTGAGCAACCTGCTCGAGTTGCAGATGGCCCTGCTCCCTGCAGGGGGGTGGCACCAGATGCCCTTTGGAGGTCCCTTCCCACCCAAACCAGTCTCTGATTCTATGCTAAGAAAGCAGCTTTGTGGAAAAGGTCCAACCACCTCCAAGGCCGTGATGGCCCGAGGGCAGCAGGAGGGATGGGGACAGAGATTGCTCTGCTCTGCTCAGCACTGGTGGCACCTGGCAAGGTACTGGGGCCAGGCTGGGGCTCCCCAGTGCAGGGCAGGCACCGCAATAACGCAGCGTGGTATTGCAGAGAGAAATGCCATTCTTTTTAATTCAGATGTAAAAATGGCATTTTAACTGAGTCATGTTCTTCTGGGCCGCGTGGCTTCTGTCCAGGAAACTCCCAAATAGCCAGGTTTCCAAATACCAACCATCCATAACAGGCAGATCTGGGTGGGATATATTTTAACCCTGTCTTATCAGGTTAAATCTACTTGTCAAAACACAGTAAAAAAAAAAAAGGGGGGGGGGAGAATTGAAGGAACAAAGTGGCACTGAAGTTGGTTGCTTTTGCAGATAGTCTTCATATAAGTAGTTTGGCATTTAAAAATCACTTAAGGACTTCTCAGAAAAACAGGAAGTAGTAAGAATATTGGAGGTTTCCCTGGTTGAAGGTTACTCCCGGGTTGTATCCAGGGAGATCTAACGTTACATCAGGATCTCCAGGTTACGTTGCCCCTACTTCCCAAGCGCCATACAACGGTCATCTGAACAACAGAACGCCTTCTACGTTGTGTTAGTCGCCTTCCCCAAAACCTGAAGTCTCTGCTGTCCAGGAAAGGTTTGAGAAGCACCATTTCTCACTAGAAGGGGCTGCTGTTGAGGACACATCACTTGGGGGTGTGAGAAGGCCACTTTTCCCCTTGATGTTGCTCTGCTGGCAGAAGCCTTCCCTGAACTTCAGTTGGTTCCTTTCTTGCTGTCTGGAAAGTGTCAACAAGAGCCGGCAGTGCGCTCAGGCGGCCCAGGAGGCCAACCCTGTCCTGGGATGCAGCCAGAGGAGTGCGGCAGCAGATCAAGAAAGGGGATTCTCACCCTTTACTCTGCTCCTGGGAGACCCCACCTCAAATCCTGCTCCAGTTCTGGTGTCCCCACCACAAGAGGGACACAGACCTGTTGGAACAAGTCCAGAGGAGGCCACAGAGATGACCCAGGGGCTGCAGCACCTCTGCTACGAGGACGGGCTGAGGGAGCTGGGATTGTGCAGCCTGGAGAAGAGAAGACTCCGGGGGGACCTTCTAACTGCCTTCCAGTAGCTGAAGGGAACCTCCAGGAAGGCTGGAGAGGGACTTTTCCCAAGAGGGCCCAGCCACAGGACAAGGGGCACTGGTTTTAAGCTGAAGGGGAATCGGTTTAGACTGGACCTTAGGAAGAAGTTCTTCAGTGCGAGGGCGGCGAGACTCTGGAATCGCTTGCCCAGGGAAGCTGTGGATGCCCCCTCCCTGGAGGTGTTCAAGGGCAGCTTGGACGAGGCCTTGAGCAACCTGCTCTAGTGGAGAGGCCCATGGCAGGGGGGTTGGATGAGATGACCTCTGAGGGCCCTTCCAACCCAAGCCACTCGAGGATTCTATGAAGGCAATATCTTAAGCTTTAAGTTAAACAAAAATAATATTCTTCACAAGTCCCACAGTAAGGATTTGGTGTCCACGTTGGTGCTTTGACTGGATAAGTCAGAAACTCCCATGTGATCATAGCACAGGAGCCTCATTTTGTGGCCTTCTGTAGAGTTCCTGAGACGGTGACAGCTGGCTGGTGCTGGTGGCTCCGTTCTCTGCTCTGTTTTCTACCCAATGGAGCTTCTAAAGCGTGTGCCTGGAGTTTCCTCATCTCCTCCAGCGCTCGGATGGCGTTAGCCAGGTGGAGCTTCTCGCTCTCCTAGTGCGAGGATTCGCTTCCAGCGCTGAGTGGAGCTGGGCCAGCAGGTCCATGAGCTCTGGAAGTTGGCGTTGCCACGGGAACAGGCAGTCCTGCCTTCACCTTTTACTGCTCGCTCTGCCCACCCAGCTCCTCCGGAATCGTTGCCAGATGGAGCCTTCATGTGGTTGGAAGGTGACGTGGAGTAGGGATTTGAGCCAGCTGAAAACACCTCACTTTGGATTTTTTTTGCCAGGGTTGTTTTCAGCCAGCTCAGTTCCTTCCTTTGGGTTTCTTGGGTTTGTTTGGTTTGGGGTTTGTTTTTCAATGCTACGGGAGGAGGAGGGAGCAGAAGAGAAGTGGATGAGCATGAGCGGAGAGAAGGTGGCCCTGCCACTTTATAGGTACAAAAACTGTTTGTAGAACTGCAGTGGGTGGTGGTTTCCCTTTTTCTCTTCCTTGATCTGTAACTGAGGAGTTACAGGTGACCTGAAAATTGGATAATTCTTTACCGTTTCCTCCTGTTCACGTGTGACAGAGGAACGCTTGGCTCGTGTCACTCAGGTTCTGTGGTTTTGGAAGAGCCTCGCTGGCACGTGCTGCTCCTCCAGACTCGGTGCTGAGCTGGACAGAAGCTCCAGCACACCAGGAAGCCTCAGCTGCAGCGGCCCGTGGGTGGGTGTGATGTAGGTGAAATCATCTGTGGCCGACATCGCGGCTTCACGGCCCTGCCTCCTCCCTGCCTCTGGGCTCTCACCGTCGGAAATACCAGAAGTGTCCTCATCAGGCACCCCTAAGGAGGCCCTTCCAGCAGGCTTCTCTTGCAGGCACCTACATTTTGATCTCCTTGGGCAAATCCAGCCTCGTGCACGTGGCTGACAGCATGTTCTCTTTGGTGGGTGTCATTGGATCCCAAAACCTCCCTGTGGGTTTGTGAGAGGAATAATATTGGCCTTAAATAGTTCACGTCTTGTGGACGAGAAAGCCCAGATATGGGTTGATATTTTTAATATCAGGACGGATAAGCGATATCGAAGAAGTCCAATGGATAAGTGATATTGAAGAAGTCCATCCTCTGTCTGCATATTGTTAGTATAAAATCTTACCTAGAAAAATGAGAAGGGGCTTGACCACTGTGAGAAGACTCCAGGTCTGGTTTTGCTGGTGTGTACTGGGAATTTACGTGAAGCAGATCCAGCTACTGTCAGTGTCTCTTCTGCCCTTCATCTTCTGCTGCTTGCCTTGGTGACACAAAGTGCAGCTTCTCTTGTGTAATCCTCGTGGAGGAGACCTGGCCTGGCTTGGGTCTGGAGGAGAGAAGCTGCTGTGGCTCAGCTGGAGCACAGTGGTCCCTGGGATCTCCCACCAAGGTGTTCCACCTTCGGGCTGCAGAGTGGGTTACACCGTTCCTCAGCCCTGACGCAGTTCCTGTGGTAATGGAGGGAGAGTGATCCCTGTTACTCTGAAGAAAAGCCCGCTTATCCTGCCTGCAGCCATCTCTCCTCCTCGGGTGCCGGTGAAGCGTGCTCAGGCCCAGACCACGGCTCCTGCGGAACCCCCTCGTGAGCTCGGGACCTCTGATGGAACTGATCTTCCAGGTTTCACCGCTGGCAGCCAGGGGATCGTGTACCCTTTCGTCAGAGCCTGACGTGGATGGTGACCGCAGCGCAGACCTCTCCTCCACCTTGTCCTTCTCTTTTCTGCTGCTTTCACGGGTTGCAAACCACAAGAACAAAAACCTTGTGGTGTTCATGTCCTGCCCCTACAGAGAAGGTCCCTCCCAGGGCTGCCCGGTGCCTTGGTGAGTGTTTCTGCCCTGGGTGGGGCATTATCTCCACTCCAGAGGAGCACCAGGCGCTCCCTGGGGCCTGGGTGACCATGCCCTTGGGAGCTCCGCAGGGCTTGAGGCCCAGCTGGTGGTTGGCCTCGTGCCCTCTTGCATGTGCAGCCTCAGGCAGCACCTCCACACCCCCTCCCCATGCTTACTGCCTCATTAACTGCCAACTCCCGCTTTCCCTGGGCCGATGTGCCGTGTCCCGCTCGTTCCGTGGGGCGTGAGCTCCTGGTGTGGGTTCTCCCCAGCAGCAGTTGGGCCAACGCTGCCTGATCAGGAGCCTGGTTGGTTTGCAGACAACAAACAACGGCCGCGTCAACCGGCTCCTGCTGGCTGCGCCCGCCTCTTGCAGGTTTCCTTCTCCTGGAGGAGAATTCTGGGTTTAGTGGCCATGAATTCCTTGGAAGTGTCATATATCAGGGAGAGTAAACACGCTGCTGAGGTCCGTCTGGTCAGAAGAGTTTGTGTTTTGGATGTGGCTCTGTTAAGAGAGACTTTGGAAAGCCAGGTTGGGCAGGGCTCTGAGCAATCTGCTCTAGTTGAAGATGTCCCTGTCATCTAGTTGATGAAGTTGAAGGGGGGTTGGAATTATGATTTTTAAGGTCCCTTCCAACCCAAACCATTCCGTGATTCTATGAGATGCTGAGGGTAACACATTGTACTTCAGTCCAGGTAGGTAGGTCCTGCAGGTGTCACAGCTTTGGTTGGAGGAGTCAGTCACAGAGTGTTCTTTTCCTTGTCAATGTCCAAGTCTATCTTTGACCACAGCCTTAAGACCGAGGAATTGCTCTTTTCCTGCTTTTCCAGGTGCTTTTTTAATTCACCAGATTTTAGTATTGCTTTTCTGATCTCAACAGATTGTTTCAGTTGTGGGGTTTTTTTGGCTTTAGAACTTAACTTTCTGTGTCCTTCAGTTCCCAGGAAATTTGTTCCTTTGTTCAGATGAACCCTCTGCTGGGAGGCCAGGCTGGGACAGTTGGGCTTGTGCAGCCTGCACAAGAGAAGGCTCCAGGGAGGCCTTCCTGGGGCCTCTCAGGGCTTCCAGGGGCCTGTCAGAAAGATGGGGACAGACTTTGGAGCAGGGCCTGTTGGGACAGGACAAGGGGGGATGGGTTGAGACTAAAAGAGGGAGATTTAGAGGAGAGAAGGAGAACTTGTTGGTGCTGAGGGTGGTGAGAGCCTGGCCCAGGTTGCCCCGAGAGGTGGTGGCTGCCCCATCCCTGGCCCCATTGCAGGGGAGGTTGGCTGGGGCTCTGAGCAACCTGCTCGAGTTGCAGATGGCCCTGCTCCCTGCAGGGGGGTGGCACCAGATGCCATTGCAAGGTCCCTTCCCACCCAAACCAGTCTGAATCTACGACCCCTCTTCCCTCTCTCCAGTCCCTCTCTCTGTGTCCATCCAGCTTCCCCCAAGCCCTTTATCTGGGCAGCCCAGGCAAAAAGAACAAACCCTCTTACCCCTGCTGAGCAGTAACTCCCATTTCAAACTCACAAGGCCATCGACTCAGCCGATGGGCTCGGGGGACGCTGTTGCTGGAGAATAAAGTTGAAACTACAACAGAGATCTGGGATTTAACGTGCTGCTCTCTGCCAGGGAACAAAAATATCTTCAGTGCAGGAGTGTTAATAAGTAGTTTTCTTCTGGGCTACGGAGGCTGTAAGGACAGATGGGACTTCAAGAGCTAAAAAATCCCTCTGCTGACACAGCTTGGCAGGTGGGTTCTGCACAGAGCCACAGACAGGCTGAAGTACCCACTGCACCCTCTCTGTGGAGCTCGGGGTCTGGAGAAAGGAAACTTGCAGCTAAAAAACAGTGTAAGTGGGGTTTGGGGAGAGGTTTTGGGTTGTTTTGTTGTTTTCTTCTTCAATTGAAGTTGTGCAGGGTGTTAATACTGTGGGAGTACCCAGAGATTGCAGTCAAAAGGTGGGCTCAGAACGGTGGTGCTGCGCAGACGTGGGGTGGGTAGTGGGTGATGAAAACCAAACCGTTCTGATGTAAGGTAGAGAAGGAGAGGGGAGAGGTGGGTGACTCCGTTGTCACAGAGACTGCCAGTAGGCACAGCCCGTAGAGGCGAGCGGCTGGCTTTGGAAGATACAAATGGAGAGAACTTTGTTAATCGAGATGAAGCCATTTTGGTAAATGGCCAGGTTGGCAGGTACCTGAGCTCCCATCAGAAGACTGAGCCTCTAGGATTTGGGAGAGGGGTCTCAGTAGCCGTGTCTGAGCACAGGGGGATGAGAAGAGGTGCTCGTAGAGTGAATGAGCCAAGAGGGAACGGGGAGTTGCTTTGTTAGTGGAGTGGAGACGGCAGGAGCGATGTATTAAGGCACTGCAGGGATCAACCCTACTGTGATGGTCCTGAAAAGAAAATTCCAAAGTTTTTTATGCTGCAAAACTAGAAACCAGTGGAAGAAGCTGTTGGAACCATGCAAGGCTGGGCTCTTCTCCTGAGGAACAAGCAGCAGGACAAGAGGAAGCGGCCTCCAGCTGCCCCAGGGGAGGTTGAGGTTGGAGCTGAGGCAGAATTTCCCCAAGGCCCTTTGGGGTTGTCCAGGCGTGTGCCAGGCTGCCCAGGGCAGGGCTGGAGTCCCCCTGCTCCCTGGAGGGGTTTCCAAGGCGTGGAGATGTGGTGCTGAGGGACAGGGCTCAGGGGGGCCCTGGCAGGGATGGGGCAGCGCTGGGACTCCAGGAGCTGGAAGGTCTCTCCCAACCCAAAGGATTCTATGGTTCTAATCTGAGGAGATGGGTTGGTAGAGTGACTGGTGAGGAAAAATGGCTTAGGAACGCATTTTTTTCAGCTTTTTTTTTGAGCAAACTGGTTGTTGGGAAGGGACCAGATCTGCAAATATGGCCTTGAGTGAAGCCCTTGGTTTCCCAGCGGGATGCTGGGAAGACTTCTGGAGAACATGAGTATTTTTGCAATAGTGAGGGACACCAGAAAGGAGACCAAGTCAGACTTCTCGGACTTTGTAGGTAAACAGGAGGGGTTTTCGTGAGGTGAAATCACTAAAAATGGCGATCAGGAATTGATGTTTGAAGTGAGGTGGAATTTTTTGTTTGAAGTCAGACATAACGTTTTGTTTGAAGTCAGACGTACACCGTACTCAACATGGAATCCTAGAGGGTGGGATGAGATCTGCAGGAAAGTTACTGGAGCAAAGCTGGTGAAGAATCAAGATGAGATTGGTTATTACTGAGGTTTATGGTTGAAGTCGTGGGAACAGACACCAGAAAAATGAGCGTTCAAGGGGAGAAGAGATGCAGAAAGCCGCCTCAGAAGGAAGCGGAAGGCAGGAGACTGTTCATTTTCTCCATGACTCATCTGAAGAGCGATGGAAGATGCTATCATGTCAAAAACCTCCAAAGTCGTTTTCCTCCTAATTAATGTTTGGTCAATCAACTCAGAAGCCCCCGGGAATGCGTTAGTTTGATCTGACTGATGAGTTTGATCGATGTCCCGTCCCGGGTGCCTGGGATGAAGGCAACAGGGATCCGAGCGCACGTCAGACGTTGAGCTTGCGGATGAAGCCGGGAAGGGAGAAGCCGGCGGGGCTCGCTCGCCGGCGGCGCGCTCGGTTTGCGTGCGGTCGGGGGAGGGAGGTAAAGCGAGAGCCGGTGCTGGGAAGAGGAAGCGGTCTGAGGTCGGCGCCGAGGGAGCGGCAGCGGCCTTGGGTCACCTCCGACTCGGAGCGGTTGTTCAGCGTCAGCAGAAATGAGCCTCCGAACGGCAGGAGAGCAACACGTGGATGATTCCGCTGCTGCGGATGAGATGGTGTTTGTGAGGCATCGGTGCTGTCCGTGTTTTCCAGAGGCCCTGAGGCTTGTGGGTCCGTGGGCAGGATGTACACACTCATGGATGGTGTTTGTGAGGGATCAGTGCTGTGTTTTCCAGAGGCCCTGGGGCTGGTGGGTCCGTGGGCAGGATGTACACACTGATGGATGGTGTTTGTGAGGGATCAGTGCCGTGTTTTCCAGAGGCACTGGGGCTCGTGGGTCCGTGGGCAGGATGTACACACTGATGGATGGTGTTTGTGAGGGATCAGTGCCATGTTTTCCAGAGGCACTGGGGCTGGTGGGTCCGTGGGCAGGATGTACACACTGATGGATGGTGTTTGTGAGGGATCGGTGCCGTGTTTTCCAGAAGCCCTGAGGCTGGTGGGTCCGTGGGCAGAGCATATGTGCTGATGCAAATCAGCGTCTCCATCACCGCCCGGGGCCGTGTACTGTACCGCCTGGGGCCGTGTACCGCCTGGGGCTGTGTAGTGTACCGCCCGGGGCCGTGTACCGCCTGGGGCTGTGTAGTGTACCGCCTGGGGCTTCCCCTGGCAGCTTGGAGGAAGGAGCTTTCCCTTCCAGAAAGGCCTCTGTTATGGGAAGCTTCTCGAAGATGCTCTTGTTTTGGATTCTGTGATATCAAACAAGGATTTTCTTTTCCTTTCCTTTCCCTCCAGTGGCTTAATGATGCAAAGATTATCCAGAGACTTGTGGAATTGATCCATTCAAGCCAGGATGAGGATGTGAGTATGACAAGAGTGACTTTTACCTCTGTGGGTGGCTGGTCCTGTAGGGTCCAGAAGAGTCTCTCGTGTCGCTCGGATAATGCCCAGGTGACTTACGGGAGGAGATCAGCAGGGACGGTCCCTATGGGCTGACACCCTGTCCCTCTGCTTGCTCAACAGTGAAACGTCTCATTGCAGTTTTAAGCTGATTTTCACTTATTTTACTACCATCACAGTTAATTCTGTTGCTGCATCAGTTTTCTCAGTATTTTTGCCAAGAGGGGTTGGACCAGATGATCCTGGAGGTCCTTTCCAAGCTGGTGTTCTCTGGCTCTGTGATCCGGTATCTACAGCCAGTGGTCACTTCCCTGGTTTTAAGCAGGACCCTGCTATTTGAAGCAGGCTGTTGGAAACTTGGAATTGACTGATTTGCTGTAACTTCCAATTCTTTTTAGACCATAAGGAAGTAGGTGTTTGGTTGTAACATCTACAAGATTCTCTGAGCCCGTGGAAGAGACACGCTGAGTATCAACATTTCACAAGTGCTTTTTTTTTTTCACCTTTTTTTTGTTCTTTCGATAATTGTCGCCAAACCCCCTGGCCAGGAGCTCTAGCTCTGGCTTTGTTTCCTGCACCCTCATTTCACGTTTGGGTGTCGAGGCCGAGCAGGAAACCCCGAGGTGGCAGCGGCAGCAGCAGCGTGGGGGTCTCTGGCTGTCCCGCTGCGAGCGAGATGAGGATGGAGCCGCTTGTGCCAGCTGCTGGCACGGGGTTTTGTGCCGACACTGGGATTCCCTCCTCTCATCACAGCAAAAATCACCCCTTCTGAGAGACAAACCGGGCGGCCTGGTGCCGATTTGTCTGCCCGCGGCGGCGCAGTGCAGGGGTGAATGCTGAATTACAGCGGAAGATCGTCCACTGTCGACAGCTACGGAGAGTCTTTGATTGAGAGATGATTAATTCGGCCCAGTACTACTTTAAAGCCTTTTAATATACGACAATTAAATTGTAAAGGGTTTTATCAAACCAAGTGTTTTCCTTCATGAAGGAAACCTCTTGAGTAGTGAAGTAAAACTGAAGTACTGGTGTTTGCAATTTGCTGCTTGGTCAGGAAGATCAGAAGAGAATCTTCCCTTTCAAAAATCTTTTAACTGCTTTCAATTGTGAAGTTGAGGAAGATGTCCTCTTTGATTTTTGAAATCCTTTAGTGCTTCTCATAGTTCACACTGATGTTGTATTGGACGGCTGACTCATCTAGAGCATTTGAGAAATTGGGATTTATTCAGTTTCTCGCCTTCTCTGACGGCCGGAGCGAGCCGGGCAGAGGCGTCGGTGCTGAAATGTGCTCTCTGTCCTTGTTCCAGAGGCAATCAAATGCTTCCCAGACCCTGTGTGATATCATCAGATTGAGCAGAGACCAGAGCAATCAACTCCAGGATATGCCTGAGCCTGATCCACTTCTCACAGCACTGGAATCGTAAGTACTTGTCAGAGGGGACTGGTCCTAAACTGGTTGCTCCTGCTATTTGCCGCTTGTTGGGAGCTCCCTGGAGACCCCAACCGCCCGTGACAAGCCTTTGCTTAACGGTTCTGCCAGGAATTTCATATTGCTTTGAAATTGTAGCGTCACTTCAGCGCCTCTGTGGAGATTCCTGGGGTTTGTAGCTCTGTCTGAAGGCAAGAGGGGGGGTTAGTGATCCTCAGAGCTCACAACCTAATTCGAGACGAGGCAATTTTAGTGAGGGTGATAAAAGGCTCCTAGAGAAGCTTGGAGAGAGGTGAACAGTGATGGCAGCAGTTGAGGGACGTCCCCCAGACAAATCTTGAAATTCTTGTCTTGATGATGTTCCTTGGAGGTTGTGGTAGGAGCTGAGGCAGAATTTCCCCAAGGCCCTTTGGGGTTGTCCAGGCCTGTGCCAGGCTGCCCAGGGCAGGGCTGGAGTCCCCCTGCTCCCTGGAGGGGTTTCCAAGGCGTGGAGATGTGGTGCTGAGGGACAGGGCTCAGGGGGGCCCTGGCAGGGATGGGGCAGTGACTGGACCTGATATCAAAGGTCTTTTCCAACCTAAATGATTCTCAGTCCCCCTTGGCTGCTGACTGGCTCTCATTGCCCATGTCGGTGTGTGCCCCATGTAGACAGGCTTCAGATCATCAGGTTGCTGTTCAAGTTGCTGTTCCTCGCACTGGGGAAGCAGATGCTGTGACAACAGAAGTTGTCTCGCAGTCACTCGTGCGTCTCCGTGCGCTTTGTTTTGTCCTGGGCATCCTCAGCTTCCCTTCCCACCTCGGCCGAGGTCTGCTTACGCCTCTGGAGCGTCCTCTGCCGTGCTGGTCAAATATTGGTTGTGGGTTTCTTAACTTAGGTGAGCCTCGGGCTGCCCAGGTCCCCACAGCCATCAGGTGGTGCTGAGATACAACCAGAGATTGTCTCCCTGCCTCTTGGAGTGAATCATCCCTCTCCCTGGTTTTACTCTCCACATTTGGTTGAACCCTACAGGAAGTAGCCCTGCATACTTCATACGCTTCCCGGGCCCTCCCTGATTGTTCAGAAAGGCATTCTGGTTCTTTGTGGTGTTGGGGCTCGATGGTGAGGACTCGGATCTCCTCTCCCCGTGTAACATCCCTGTGGATCTCTTACTACACCAGAGTTAGCGCCAGCTACTTATTTTTCCTCAAAACTCTGTCACCTCTGACCCTCCTGAGCCCTCATCAGGGCTCATAAAGATTGTGCAGCACTTCAGCTGGTGATGGCTCCTCACAGCCGAGGTGCCTCAGGGCTTGCAGCACTTTCTGCCTTTTGGTTCAGATCTGAGCAATGCTGATCAACATCTAAAGGGCCCCTCGGGGCAAGAGGCCGGGGCCAGACTCTGCTCAGGGGTGCCCAGCGCCAGGACGAGGGGCACCGGGCACCGACTGGAAGCCAGGAGGTTCCCTGGGAGCGGGAGGAGCAACTTGTTTGGTGGGAGGGGGTTGGAGCCTGGCCCAGGCTGCCCAGAGAGCTTGGGGAGTCTCCTTGTCTGGAGAGATTGCAAAGGTGCCTGGACCCTGCGCTGCTGGGCCCCCTGCTCTGGGTGACCCTGCTGGAGCAGGGGGGTGGGGGGCACCAGAGGAGCTCCAGCGGGACCTTCCAACCCCCACCGAGCTGGAATTTGGGGATTCTGTGACTTGTTGGGACAGGAGCTGGTGTGTGCAGGTGTAAATGGGGTGTGAGTCGTGCTGCACACAAGCCCGGAGAGCCGCCGTCTCCACGGACTCGACCCGGAGCTGTGCCCCTGTGAGGAAGGGCTCTCTGAACTGCTGGGCCTGCAGAAATGAAGCAGATCTGGCCTTTTGCCCCAAGCCCGAGCGTTTCCTCCCCGAATAGCCCACTTTCCAGGGTGGATCGTGGCCCTGGCTGTGGAGCCTTCAGCATCTCCTCAAATCTGCATCGGTTTTGAGCCCTCTGAAGTTTGGAGATGAGCCCCAGCTGGGTCAGTTCACCTGGGAAGCCCAGAGTCGCGGTTCACTGCGGTGGGGGATGGGGTGGGCTGTGGAGAACGTGGTACTTTCAGACTTTTTGGGTAATTTTAGACTTTCTCGACAGTTTTAGACTTTCTTGGTTTGAGAGCGGGCTGTGAATCCCCTGCTGTGTTTGGGGCAGAAGGCCGCTGCCCGTGCTCTTTCAGGAGAGCCTCTGTGCCACCAGTGGTAGAATTTAAGCTGATTTCCTCAATTACACAAATAATTACACAAAGCTGCCACTTGAAGTTGGGCTCCTTCTTTACTCAGATGATCTAGAGCTTCTTCCCCCCCTCGCCCTCCCCTCCCTGGTGTCCTCTGTGTTTGCACTTTGCACGTTCTCAAGCACTACCTGTAACTTCCAGGAGGTACGTAAAAATGGGTTTGCACTGTCAAAAAGCATTTTGGAAAGTCCTTTGAGCACTTATAGCAAAAAATATTTTGATCAGAAATGATTTTTTTTGGCGTGACTTTTCTGCTGAAGGTCACGGAGCTCATTACTTTTCTCGGCCAGTTTTTCCCCAGTGTTACTGGTAGCCTTTTTTGATCTTCGGGTAAGTTTTTAAAAAATCTCTGAATCAGGAATTAATGATCAGCCAGTGCAGCAAGAAGGAGCCGAGATGAGGGTTACAGGATAAATACAAACTCTAGGTTTTCAGTGACTCTTGGCCGTACGCGATAAAAGGGGATTTGGTTCATGACAGCGAACGGCTGCCTCTTTCTCCTGACTCTGCCTCTCATGCTGATGGAGTGCATTTAGAGGGCAGTTATTAAAATAATTTTTATCCTGTGCATTATTCATTTATTTTACATTTTTATCTCATATTTTATTTATACAAATGTAAATGAGGGTTGTGGTTTTTTTCATGCGTTAGAAAATAGTAAAAATTAGCCTGCGGTCTGGAGTAATACTGGTTTTAGCTGGGACATGTGACTTAGCAAGAGCCTTTCTGAGAGCTGGGGTCTGGAGCAGCGTCCTTCACACCCGTGGCCTTGGCACGGGGACGGGATCGGGACACGGAGCTGGAAGCAGATGCTGCTGCAGTCAAGTAACTGTAGAGGAGGAACAGTGGTGGCCTCATCCTCCTATCCCTCCGATCCCTTGTTGCCTGGCAAATAGTGGAGAAATTAGCACCTTTGTGCTGATTATTCTCCAGTTCTGAGGCCACATCGGGATCATTTTTAACGCTAGAAAGAGCCAGTGCTGTTGTTGGTTCTGACTCCAGCGGCCTTCAGCTCTTCCCCAAATCTGTCACCAGTTGGAAGGCATCTTATGGTGGTTTGAGGGCTCAGAGAGATGGTGAATTGATGAAAGTATTTCATGTGGATACGAAAAACGACTGAAAATGTGCTTATTATTTACAGTTTGCATTTGTTGGCCTCTGTTCCCAGGTCCAGGATCTTCTTCTGCCACTGGCAAATGACAAGGATTGGCTTCTGCTGTTTGTTTTCTTCCCTCTGCCATTCTAAAGGGTCTTTTTAGACTCTCAACTAATAGCTTCTTGCAGTCTTGAATAATTTAAATTGCGTGGGTTAAACTGGATGATAACCCAAGTGTTATAAGCAAGAGGTAGATGCTGTTGATAAAGGAGAACGACAGTTTGGAGTTGTTGTGTCCGTGACCTGCTATGATGAGTAAGCAAGTTCAGAAACGTGGTGTAGAACCATTCTTGTCATGTGAGGCTTTAGAGAAGAATATCTTTATTCTTCCTCAAAAGAAAAAAAAAAAAGTAAAACCGCAGCCTTGTTTTCTAGAAGACCCAGAAGTGGATATTTTGTGAATGAAGCACCACGAAATACTTCTAATTAGAAAAACTGCAGCCTTGTTTTCTTCCAGCAGACCCAGAAGTGGATATTTTGTGATTAAAGCAACTGCCAAATACTTCTAATTCTTAGCCTGCTGATGTGTGTGTGTTGGCCAACAGGCAGGAATGTGTGGAGCAACTCCTGAAGAACATGTTTGATGGCGAGCAGACCGAAAATTGCATAGTGAATGGAACCCAAGTTCTTCTGACCTTGCTGGAGACGAGGCGCTCTGGGTAAGTCAGCGCTTCCTTCTCTGCCAAGAGCACTTTCAGGACCTCCAGTCTAGGTTTATTTAGGCAAAAAAAACACCAGGAGAATTTTTGACCTGGTGTGAAGTGCTGTCTAGAAAGGAGAACAAGAAAAGCTGTTTGGGTTTCGTGATGCAGTAGCTGCACCTCCTGGCAGTTGTACCGGTTGGCAGCTGGGCCCTTTGATGGGCTCTCCTGGTTCTCTCGCACGTGTGGAGCCAAACTCGCCTGGAATAGCGGAGACCTTACGGCAGAGCGTCTGTGGAGAGGGGGAGGAGATGGCACAGCAGGAGTGGTCCATGTGGCGGTGCCAGATGTGTGTGGCTCTGCACTTTAAATGGTGGGTTTGAGAATTATATCCACCTTTTATTGCTTTCTGTGGAGACACAGGAGAGAAAAGTCAAAAGAGGGTTCTGGGGAGGAAAGGGAGACAATGCAAATCTCAGTTCTTAAGAAAGAAGAAAATAAGAAAGAGCGAGGGAGATAATGAAGATTCAGCAGAGGTGCTGCAGAGCAGGGCAGAAGGTGACACCGGGCAAACAGGTTGCTGGTCGGAAAATCCTGCGCAGAGTTAAAACTGAAAGGTGGAGCCGCTGGTTCTGCGGTATCACGTGCCCAGGACCTCTGAAGATGCACGGGCTGGAGGCTCAGGGCTTCCTATGGAAGCGGGTCCTGCTGGAATGACGTGTCCTTGCTGCAGTGAAAGCGTTTCGTCCCCTCCGGCGCGGGCTGGTGGTGGTGCTTGTCATCTCCTGCCTGCTGCCGAGGAGGGACGTCACCGGTCGGCACCTTCACCCTCCTCTTTTTGAAGTTTTGCTCCTGAAAGTTTTGAACAAGTGTTCGTAGTTAACTCTTGCCGATGTCATTTCCTTTTCCAATGTTTTGGGAAGTTTTAAAACCCGGGAAGCACTTGGGTAATTTGTCTTTGCCGGCTCTGCCGACAGCGCGTTCTCTGCCTTCCCACTCATCCCATTCACAACTGGGATTCTGTGAATATCATCTTGTAAGGGATCTAGTAATAGAGTGTACTTAGGTAAATACATTCAGTAGCTGGAAGGTGGTGTTTTTCCTATTCATAATTAGTTTTCCAGAGAAAACGACCGATGCGGGCGGTGTCTCTGGAGGCCTTTTTAAGGTGTTCTCAACTCTGAACTGTTGTGCTTTTCTCCTCGGCAGAGTGGAAGGACTGATGGACTCATACACTCAGGGATTTGAAAGGTCTTACACTGTCAACAGCAGCATCTTACACGGTATTGAACCAAGGCTAAAGGATTTCCACCAGCTGCTGCTCAGCCCTCCCAAGGTAAAGCGTCCCAGCCTTTCTCAGCAGCAAAGGGCTCTGCCCTGATTTCGGAGATTCCCTTTCCCTGAACACGGGCTGCCTGGATATTTTCGGGAAGCGCCGTACCCTGGAACAGGCAAACAAACGTCTTTTGAAGAAACCTTCACATTTAATGCTTGTGTTTCTAGGCATTATAAGCTTGGGAGTAGGCAGGTGGAACTCTGAAAGGCGCTGTCTTTGAGTAGAGCCAGAAAGCAGAGATACGTTGGGAGCGGTGGCTTGTGGAGGGAGGGTTAAGGGGTGAGGAGAAAGGGACTTTGAGTGGGTATTTTGATTTTAATCTTCAGGCTTGCAAGTGGCTTTCTAACAGCGGTCGCCTGGCGCTGTGCTCTGTGGGAAGAAGGTTTAGGTTTACCTGCAGAGCGTATTTCTGAGATGAACTGCTTATGTTCAGTCAAACCCTCCTGCGGAGCCGCTGGAGGAAAGGCTGCTGTGGGATGAGGTGGCTCATTACCTGTTCCTCTGGCAGAAAACAGCAATCCTAACTACAATCGGTGTCTTGGAGGAGCCGCTGGGGAACGCTCGGCTCCACGGATCTCGTCTAATAGCTGCTCTGCTTCACACAAACACTCCCAGTATTAATCAGGAACTATGCAGACTCAGTACCATGGATTTATTACTTGTGAGTAAACCAGGGTGACACTGGGGATGGGGAGGGGGGAGAACTTCACGCTGGGAATGGTTTTGCTTTCCCTTTCATCTGCTCTGGGGGTACTGGGAGCTGGTCTTTTTTTGTCTAGCTGCAAACAGGGGCGTGTTCTGGAAACTGCCGATGGAACCTGGCCGGGCTTTCAGAAAATGATTTTTATACTTAGAAATTATTTAGTTAATACTTTTCTTGCCATTCATTCAGCCACAAAACAGATAACTTTTCCCCCCGCGGTGCGTCTGCGCCATGAGCCCCGGTTGTGCACCAGAGTATTTCCAGTGCGCTTGGTTTGTAGGAAAGTCAAGGTCAGAGCGGAGCAAACAGAGCCCGTCCGACAGCAAGCGTAGATTGAGACACAGAAGTACAATTGTTGTAGAATTGCTGATTAAACAGCTACTTGGGAGCATTCAGGTATCATTTAATGGTTAAAACTGTGAAGATATTTCTAGAGTGAATGCTTTTCTTTCTCATTTTTTTTTTCCCCAGGACTTATTTTTTAAATACACGTGGAATAACTTTTTGCATTTCCAAGTGGAACTGTCCATAGCAGCTATTCTCTCTCACTCTGTGCAAGAGGGAAAAACTACTACTAACGACCTAGAAAGCAAAGAAGAGGTGCTGAATGGAAACGTGGCCGCGGAGAACTCCGAGGCTCCAGAGAACACCACCGAGAATATCATGGTTACTCACGTAAGTCTGGGCACGTCGCCGGAGAACCGGAGCCTGCTCGGTGCCACCTGCATCCACCTCAGGCAGGGTGGCAGGGGGGAGCTGCTCAGGAGCTGGGGAGGTGAAGTGTCCAGGAGTAACTTGGTTCTGACAGCTCTGGGGAGAAGAGTGTTTGCTTTTGTACGTTGGGTTTTAACGTCCTGCGACAGGAGAAACGCACCGCCCCTGTCAGGTCATGGGCTCCTCAGGCCAGTTCTAGTTCCTCTGTTTTGGTAAAGATGCAGATAAACCTCGAACAAAAGCCGTAGAATCATAGAAATGACAGTAACTACACCTAGCTGACTGCATTTGTAGCTTCTGCCTCGTGGCCCTGCTGCTGAGAAGTTGTTGTTGTGTCTGTTCTGTGTTACTGCTCGTGTGGAGCCCAGAGCAGGCTGGAATAGATTCAGATTCCATAGATACTTTTTTGACTCATCACAGGTTTTTTTTTAAAGTTAGTACCACATCTCTACTCTAACAAGCATTTTCTTTCCATGTGAGTTCAGACATCCTTCAGCACTGAAGTGGGTGTAATGCAAATCCCTTTTCCCCTTTGTCCTTCAGTTTTCTCATGATGTCCCCCTTTCTAATCCTCTTTGTGTTGATGGCTGATACAGTTGGTAATTCAAATGAAAATCCTTTTTATAATTCAAGTTTTTTTCCCCCCACTGTTACTGTCTTTCTGTTGTTATCACGGAAATATTTTAAAGAAGAATTCAGTCACCCCTGTTCCTTTCTAGTTTCTTTCTCTTCCGCCTGTTCTTTCCAGGAATGTGTAAGGAACTGCTTCTAAGCCTGGACAAGACCCAAGCTTCTATGGCTGAGCCGGTTGGAGTCATTATGAATCAACAGCTGAAAGTCACTTATTTAATTTTTTTCACATGCATTTGAGTGCTCTTGGTGGGTGACTCACTGTTAAAGGGCTCTGAGGTGCTCTTTTCCCTGGATCCTCCATGAAAAAAAATTGAGATAGCAGAAACTTGGGAGGGATCAGCATTGAACTTGGAAGCTCTTGGTCTATAGGAGCGAAGGAATGGGCAAAAGTAACTCCAGTTCAGTGCAGACTTCCTAAGGCGTGAGGCTGACTTTGGCAAAGCTCTGAAATGTTCTTTTCTATCTCTCTTTTTTTTTTTTTTCTTTTCCCCCTCCAGCTGTTCCAGAAGTGCTGCCTGGTGCAGAGGATACTGGATGCCTGGGAAGCCAATGACAAAATACAGTAAGGCATTTTGCTTTGGAAGGCCCTTGCTCCAGGGCTGCAGCTTTAGGATATCTCCTCAAAATATTCTTTCTGTTATTTGGATCATCTACAATTGAATGGTGTCTAAAACGATTTGGATTTCGATTAGGATTTGGAATTAGGATTATTTGCATGTTAAAAACCAATTCACCAGACAGGAATGGAATTTGAAAGCGTGATTTATTTTTTTTCATGTCTGTAAAATCTCAACCCAGACACACAGTGTGCCTCTTGCTTGGTTTCTTAGAAAACTCTGTGGCACGTTAGCTTTTTTTTTAAAAAAAAAATTCATTTAAAAAAAATGCATAATCATACTCTCCCTAGATTGAGCAACTGTATGGAAACTGAGGTGGGCAAGCACTTTTGCCCCAGATTTGCCCCTCATTTAATATTCTGGCTATATAAAACACTCGGATTTCATGCTGACTACAATGATTATAATCATCATAATCAATCAGAAATAATTTTAAAAGCCTGAAACGTATTAAGGTGAAAATATTATCTAGGCTTCTGTTTCTTTATCTGTCTAAACATTTTGGTCCTCCCTGACAATTGTGAGCCCTTTATGACTCCCAAGTGCTTTGTAATTATTTTAGGCTGCCTGTCAGGCCGTAATTGGTGGGTTGGGTTTTGGTTTGATTTTTTTAATTTGGTTTGGGCTTGTTTTTTTTCCCTTTTTTCCTCTTGCAGCCCCACTGATAACAAGTGTGACTGGTAGTTTCATCACACAGATACCGTTGAGCAGAGTTTTGTAGGTAACAGAAACATCTGTGGTTGCTACTTTAGAGTTTTCCTAATTAAATTAGATAGAAACTAGAGCTCATACATATTTTATGCCAAACAGTTCTAGTCCCCACGCTGGAAAGAATTTTAATGGTGAGAAAAAAACCCAGTGAGCTCACGAGAGAGATCTCAATGCTGAGCTTTAGGAAACTTGAGTTTCTGTGAAGATTCTTGTCTGTACTCAGTGGGGGGATGGAGCCGAGCCCTGGGAACCCCAGGGTCAGAGATTCCAAATGGAGAGCTTGGGGATTATTTCTTTAAAATCATCAGCATGACTGGCAGGAATGTGTTTTCCCCTTGGAACGTGGAATTTCTCCGTGGGCTCTTTTTGGTTTATTTATTCCACGTCTTCTCGGTGAAGAGCTTTGTAACTGCTAGAATTTAACTTGTAGGTCACCCATATGATTCTTTTGCTGCGGTCCATTTGATCTGCCTGGGTAATTAGAATTTAAAATAGGCTAAGTCTGCTCATCAGTGCGAGTTTGGAGGAAAGAGCGGTTGACTGTAGCTCATCTTTGTTTGCCTTCCTGCTCATGCAAATGTATTAACCACCAGTCGTGGCCTGGTTGATAAAAACCATTTGAAAGTCTCACAATAAAAATTAATTTTGCGTGTCTGGCGGCTGCGTTCCGGCAGCGTTCAGGGCTGCGTCGCTCCTCCCGGAGGATACGGCCAAAGAAGACAGATACACCACTGCTTTTTTGAGAAAGCTGAGCTTTGAGTTGGCTGAAAACCACACATTTTTACAGAGAGCAGTAGGACGGTGCTGTGTCCCTTCACCCCATCTGCCCACGGCTTTCGTCCTCCAGGGCTCTTGGTGGCTTGAGGTGCAAGAGGAATTGCCCCGAGCCCATCAGCAGAGGCTGTAGGTTGGCACTGGGAGATCATTTTGTAGAATCATAGAGAGAATGGTTTGGGTGGGGAGGGATCTTAAAGATCATCTCGTTCCAACCCCCCTGCCGTGGGCAGGGACACCTCCCACTAGAGCAGGTTGCTCAGAGCCCCATCCAACCTGGATCTGAACACATCCAGTGATGGAACATCCACACACAGCTTTCCTGGGCAGCCCGTGCCAGGCTTTCACCACCCTCAGAGGGAAGAATTTGCTTCTTATTGCCAATCTAAATCTCCCCTCTGCCAGTCTGAAGCCATCACCCCTTGTCCTGTCTCTACAAGCCCTTGTAAAAAGTCCCTCCCCAGCTTTCCTGTAGCCCCACTATCAGATACTGGAAGGCCCCCAGAAGGTCTCTGTGGAGCCTTCTCTTCTGCAGGCTGCACAAGCCCAACTCTCCCAGCCTGGCCTCCCAGCAGAGGGTTCCAGCCCTCCCAGCATCACTGGGGCTCCTCTGGCCCCGCTCCACCAGCTCCCTGTCTCTCCTGGGCCAAGGCCTCCCGAGCTGGAGCCAGCCCTGCAGGGGGGTTCTCCCCAGAGCCCTGGGAGCAGAGGGGCAGGATCCCCCCCTGGCCCTGCTGCCCACGCTGCTGGGGATGAGCCCAGGGGGCCGGGGGCTGCTGGGCTGTGAGCGCACGGGGCCGGCTCAGCTCCAGCTCCTCACCCCCAGCACCCCCGAGTCCTTCTCCCAGGGCTCTCTCCAGCCCTTCCCCCCCAGCCTGGGCTGGTACCAGGGGTTGTCCTGACCCAGGGGCAGGACCTTGTGCTTGGCCTGGTTGAACCTCAGGAGGTTGGCCTGGGCCTATCTTTCCATCCTGTCCAGGTCCCTCAGGATGGATCCCTCCCCTCTAGCCTGTTGTTTCCAGGTGTTTGGTTTAGCGGAATAGTTCCAGACCCTGAGTTAGGGATTAGAGTGCTGCTAATACAGGACGTACGTACAGATTCCGTTTGCACTGGCCTCCTTCTCTGGTGTCCTTGTGCCTTGGCTCTGCCGGCAGCGAGGGAAGGAACCTTTGTTTGACAGCTGGAGACGCTTCAGTAACACCGGGTGGAAACTTCTTGTCATCTTCTTTGTAAGGGGGTGATTTTGGTTTAGTTTGATTCTGACCCACCAATTTTATTTGCGGTGGGTTGAGTCAACTTTGCGTTTCTGAATCCCACCTCAGGATCTGGGAGGCTTTAGCGTGCGTGCGATCGCAGTGCCGTATGGAAGAGTTTTGTCCAGGCTTCTTTTCAGCCCCTGCCAGTTTAAAGGCAGAAAGGCTGTTTCTACACACGGTGCTGTGAAATTTCTGAGAGGAATCTGCCCCACGGGTTTACGTTTTTCTTCCCAAATCTCATCAGTCCTTTTTTGAATACTCTGGAAAGCAGAATTGTTTCAGGTTCTTCATCCTCTGATTTTTAGATCGCTGCTCTGCTGTCCGGGGAAGGAGAACCGAAGAAGTTCCAAAGAAAAGGGGCTTAGAGAGTGTGGACTCAGTGTTGGCTTCTTTTTTGTAAGGGGGAGATCTAGTGGTTGTAGCTGAGTGTCTTTTGTTCTCTTGAATTCATCTGCTTAATGCTTCCAGTGCAAGTGAAACTCTAGAGCTTTTGCAGTGGTAGTGACGTGAATTCTTCTTGCTGTGGGTTTTCTTTAGTGGAAATTCGAATCAGATTCTTTCTGCAGCGGGCTTTCAGTGCGCCCCGTTACCTTCCCCTTTGGAGCTGACTTCGATTCCAGCTGGTGTGTTCCGTGCTGGCTGAGTGATCTTCTCCCTCTCAATGGCCAACAAGAACTGGGAGGTGATCGTCCCCCTGCACTGGGCACTGGGGAGGCCACCCCTCCAATCCTGGGCTCAGGTTTGGGAATTGCCTCCCAGAAGGAGCTGGAGGGGCTGGAGCGTGGCCAGAGAAGGGCAGCGGAGCTGGGGAAGGGTGTGGAGCAGGAGTGTGGGGAGGAGCGGCTGAGGGAGCTGGGCTTGTGCAGCCTGGAGCAAAGGAGGCTCAGGGGAGACCTTCTGGCTCTCCACAACTCCCTGACATTCAGGAGCTTGGAGCCAGGGGGGTCGGGCTCTGCTCCCAAGGAACAAGCGGCAGGACAAGAGGAAGCGGCCTGGAGTTGCCCCAGGGGAGGTTTAGGCTGGACATTAGGAAACATTTCTCCACTGGAAGGGTTATCAAACATTGGAATAGTCTGCCCAGGACAGGGCTGGAGTCCCCATCTCTGGAGGTATTTAAATGACGCGTGGACCTGGTGCTTGGGGACGTGATTTAGTGGTGAGCTCACGGTGTTGGGTCAGGGGTTGGACTGGATGATCTTGAAGGTCTCTTCCAACTAAAGAGATTCTGTAATTCTGTGATTCTGTAAAGCATGAATGAAAGGCAGAAAGGTTGATTTATTCTGGGTAGACTCCTCCTTGCCCTGCCTGCAGGAGCAGAAGCCGTTCCCGCCGCCCTCGGCGCGTCCGCACGCCGGAGAACCGCCACCGTAGCGCGTCTAGGTCCTGGAGGCCGGTTAGGGCTGTGCCCCGGGGCTCCTGCCGGCCGTTTGTGTTGCTACCGGCTCTTTTCCCTTTGCAGGGCGGAAGGCGGGATGAGGCGAGGCAACATGGGGCACCTGACGCGGATAGCCAACGCCGTGGTGCAGAACATGGAGAAGGGCCCCATGCAGACGCAAATCAGCGACTTCATCAAAGGTACCCGCTCTTCTCTCCATTCCTCTTTTTCCCTCTCGATGAAATAACCCTCGCAGGCATTTTGGGAAGGGCTTTTACTGGATGTATTTTCATGTATCGTGAAAAAGCATTTCCAGCTGAATATCGCAATTTCCCGTAAGTTAAAGACACAAAGTCTAGGCCCAGTTTGTTTTTAGGCAGTTACACTGAAATTGTTGGGGCGTTGGCTTTGCACCCAGAGACTGAAGGTATCTGTTTTGCACCGAAGGATGTGGCTCTTCTCCCACTTACAGCACTTACTCAGCGTTGGAGGGTGGTGGTGGTGGGTGGTGGTTCTGTCCTTCCTTATTTTCACCCCTGTCCGAGAGGAAGGGCACAGCGGGGCAGCTGCTCGCAGAGCCCCCACCGCTCCTTTGTCGGAGGTGCCCCCGTGGCCAGGCTTTGTCCATCGCAGCTCCGTTGGACTTTATTTTGAGGACGAGTTCTACCGGACGTTTTGATGAGAGAGGAAATAAGATTTTCCATCTGCATCAATTAAGGGAAACAGTCGTGGCACAAACGTGACTTGAGGTGCCATTTTTGGCTTCTAACGAACGTGTGGGATGTTCACACAGCAACTTGGTGTGTTGTCACATCTGGGGGAAAATGGAGAAGTTGTAAATATTTTAGTAAAGGCTGAAAGTTTCACAGGTCCCGGTTATTTCTCTCCTTTGTTTTCCTGTACTGGGTCTGGCTGGGCTGAAGATGACTTTGGTCCTGGCAGCCGGGCGGTGCTGTTTCCACTTGTGACTAAACTGGTGTTGATAACACGCCACTGGTGGAGCTCCTGCTCAGCAGGGCTTGCACAGCTCCAAGGCTTCCACTTTTACCCGCTCTTTCCTAACCCCAAGGGTCAGATGAGGTGAACAAGAGCCTGGGAGGGGACAGAGCCAGGCCTGGATTGAGTGCAGGAACATTCATAGAATCCTAGAGTGGCTTAGGTTGGAAGGGCCCTCAGAGGTCATCTCATCCAACCCCCCTGCCATGGGCCTCTCCACTGGAGCAGGTTGCTCAAGGCCTCGTCCAAGCTGCCCTTGAACACCTCCAGGGAGGGGGCATCCACAGCTTCCCTGGGCAAGCGATTCCAGAGTCTCGCCGCCCTCGCACTGAAGAACTTCTTCCTAAGGTCCAGTCTAAACCGATTCCCCTTCAGCTTAAAACCAGTGCCCNAGTGAACAAGCAGCTGGGTGGGTGCTGAGTTGCTGGCCGGGGTCAACCCACCACAATCACCATGAAAGAAAAGGAAGAAAAAAGTAGAACCGAAGTCACGTGTAATGCTGGTTTTCAGCAAGTTGTAGCAGAAGTTTTCTATCTTCAGCCTGCTGTAATTCTGCAAGCAAGTCAGGATTCTTAAGACCAGTAATATCTCCCTGGTTGGCCTGATGAGAGGTGGTCCTTTCTCTACAGAATTTAAAATTTTTAGAAAATCACGAGTGAGATGAAGTTAGCTTTGCAGAGCACTTACATAATGCAGTGTTCCTTAGTTCATGTGCAAGGGGGGTGGGTCTGCTCAGAAGCTTCCAGGTGGGGCTCAGCGATCCCTCCTCCTTGAGCTGTGGTGTCCTTTTTGTTACAGAGCTACCTGAAGATTGCAGAGGGAGGTGGGAGAGTTTCGTAGAAGAGACGCTGACGGAAACAAACAGGAGGAATACGGTGGATTTGGTGAGAGCAGTGACACTCTGCACATTTCAGATAGGCCTGACATCTTCTGGACTTTGTTTAACTGAAATGTGATATTGCCAGGGGCGGGTTTTTTTCTTCTTTTCCTTGTTTTTATGACGTAGACTTAGAAAGGCAGAGCATTTGTAGAAAACATATTCCATAATAGTTCTTCAAGTCCTTCTTCTGCTACATGTTGATAAACTCTACTCCACATTTCTATGCTGTTCATCAGGACATTTTTCTGCCTTTTGAGGAGTTTCACCTTTGATTGTTGAGCGGAACAAAAATGTTTGAGCTTTCTTAGCTCCCCCTTGTGCTTACTCTGTTGTGCTTTGTTCAGGTGAGCACTCACCATCTGCACTCCTCCAGCGAGGACGAAGACATCGAGAGTGCTTTTCCCAATGAGCTTTCCCTCCAACAGGTGAGTTGACAACAGGCTCTTCCCCATTCCTGGGGAACTTCCTCCCTTTTCTCATTCACCCTTAATCCTCCCCAGTATAGAGCAGCTTCCAAAATTCTACTCTTAGTGCGTTCAGCTCATTGGTGTCTTCCCAGCGTAGCCACTTACGTGCTCTGGACTCCAACTGGGAATACCTTTGGCTCAGGCTGCCCCATAGTCCCAGACACCTGATGGAGCTCACGTTTCTCTGAGGCACTGCCTGTTTTTTACCGCTTTCCTGGTTCTCCACCCCAGGGGGCTGGGTGGTCCAGAGGTTGTATCCCAGCTGCCGTGATTTTTTTCCCAGCTGCCAAGGTCGTGTTCACCTACCTGGGTAGAACTAGAGCAGAGAGAGGGGTTCTGCTTCCTGCTGGGCTCCACAGACTTGGGTGGAAAACTGAAAAAAACCACAATAAAATGGTAGCAGGACAGAGCCGTGAGCAGGAGCAGCAAAAAGCCTTGACTTGGGAAGAAACAGAAGTAATTAAGGGTTCACTTGCACTTAAAGATCTCAGGATCCTCAAAATCTGAGGTACTCCACTAAAGCTCCGTCAGTTATACGGAAGCTGCTCTTCAGGATGAAGTATTTAGGAAGTTCTTCCAACCCGTTGTGATACTGAGAAGAGAAGGAGCATTAGCAGAACCTACGAGATTCAGCCTGTTTAGCAGGAAGCTACATGGGGGGAGTAAAAGGATCATCTCAGTCTGGAATCAAATTAAACTGTTTTCAGCTCATTTTTACACTTAGTTCTTTTTTTTTTTGACCATATACTCTAACTGGTTACTCTGACATGACAAATAATCTTTTCCCTCAGCTGATACTTAGAAACCACATTAAAAAAGGGAAAAATGCATTGCCTTTGTTTAAAAAAAAAAAATAAAAAAAAATTTGTCTGTGATTGTGCCAAGTATGAATAGAAGTGGTGACAGGAGCCTGCAGAGCTCCTCAGCCAGGCACCCGGGTGCTTCACGTCACCTGCAGCGGAGTCACGACAAAGTGCAGCTGCGGAGCCGCGTGTTTGAGTTACTCAGCGGGAGCTGGAGAGGGGGCTACCCACCCGTGCTCAGAATCATCCTCCAGCTTGGAGAAATGAGCTGGGGGGGGAAAAAAAAGGCAATGTGTAAGAGCGAGTGCGAGCTTGTGTTTGGAGGCAGAGACAGTCCTGGTCAGAAATAGCAGGTGAGGTGTGGGTGAGTAGGCAGGAATGGGATCAGAAGCGTTTCTGGGCCGTTATCCTGGGGTGCAGGGCTGGAGAGAGGCCTGAGCTGCTGCGGGGAACCACACGTGCGGTGGGTGGGAGGGTGGTCTCAAAGACCTGAAGGAATTTTCCCGTTCTCCTTGGGGAATGTCCAGCTGGATGCAGTGACCTTCAGCGGTGGTCGGTGTTAGTAAATCTGAGGTAGAGGACAGCGGTGAGAACGAGCAGAGAGGAGGAAAAGGTGGGAGGCTTTGGTCCATTTGGTCAAGAGAAGCCAAGCTTACGTGGAGAGCCCCTACAGGGAAGAGGGGTTTAGAGGAGGTGCAAATTACCTTCTTGACAAGTGTGGTGGGTTTAAGGTTAAGCAAGGTAAACCTCGGATTGTGTTGGGGAGAGCAAACAAATGAAAAATTCTAGTGTGACATTCTAATAAAATAAAGAAGCCAGCAAATGTTTTCCTAGGAAAAGTTCAGAAGAAGTTAAGAGCAGGTCAGAGAAACATCTTTTCCGTGACCTGCAGACGTCTGTCTGATCCTGGTTTGAGAAAGAGGGTTGAAGACGAGATTTCTCAGAGTGTTTCATTTTTCTATACTATTAATGCTTTTCTAGAATAAGTGTTTTCATCAGGTTAATTGGCTGTCTTTGGACTCCTTAATGGTGGCTCCTTCTGGGTTCCTTTGCTCAGGCCTTCTCCGAGTACCAGATCCAGCAGATGACAGCAAACTTTGTGGATCAGTTTGGCTTTAACGATGAGGAATTTGCAGACCAGGATGATAATATCAAGTAAGTTTCTGAAACTTCAAGCTCTTTATATGCAGCATTTAAGCCTCTTTGCGTCTGATCTGTCTCGTGGGTCAGGGTTTCAAATGCAGCTGGCTCTGTACCTCCTTCTGTTGGAACCAAACAGACTGAGCGGCGGCTTGGAACACGGCTGACCGTTGATAGGAGCCCACCCTCATCTCCAAACGTGGTTGTAGAATCAAGGAGAAGTGCTGCTTCGTTCTGATAAGAAGCATTTTTATTAAAACACGCCGTAACTGTCCAGCCATGTTCTAGAATAAATGTTACTGCCCAGAAAGCAAAGCACCGGAGCTAACCCTGGGCGGTTACACAGATACTCTCCGATGGCATGAAGTCCTTAGTGAGAGTAGGAGTAGAAGGAATAGTGTTCTGATGGAGTCCATGGAAAAATTTACCCTTTTTCTCTCTTATGAAGAAGGAAAGATAGACGAGGCAGGAGGAAGTAACAGCTTAAAGGCAGCAGATAGAGGTGAATTTAACGTGCAACTTACTGACTTCAGTGCTTGGAATCTCTGCTGCTTTGATAGAACAACTACTGTAATCGAATTAAAACTGCAGCTCGTCTTCCCACCTCAAAACTGTAGCTAAGGAGATTACTGGGACTGCACTTAGCATGGAACCATAGAATCGTTAAGGTTGGAGAAGACCTCCAAGGTCATTAAATCCAACCTTCTACCCAACACCTCTGTGACCACCAGAGCACCACATCCACCTGTTTTTTGAACCCCTCCAGGGATGGTGACTCCACCACTTCTCTGGGTGGAGTCAGCCTGTTCCGACGCCTGACTGCTCTTTCAGTAAAGAAATTCCTCCTGATACCCATCTGAACTTCCCCTGGTGCAGCTTGTGACCGTTGCCTCTTCTCCTGTCGTTAGTTACAAGGGAGAGGCCAACACCGGCTTCCCTCCAGCCTCCTTTCAGGGAGCTGTAGAGAGCAGTAAGGTCTCCTCTTCTTCAGGGTAAACAATCCCAGCTCCCTCCTGAGACATGTTCTCCTCAGCAGCTTTGTTGCCCTTCTCTGTACCCGCTCGAGCACCTCCGTGTCTGTCTTACCCTGTGGTGCCCAACACTGGACGCAGCACTCGAGGTGCAGTCTCACCGGTGCCGAGCACAGGGGCACCATCGCCTCCTTCCTCCTTCTGCTGCCGTTATCCCACTGGCCCATAAGGGTTCAGAAATTGTAACCAAGTAGTGTCCATTTATGACAGAAAAGTGCTCCAGGAGGATGTTTCCTGCTCATCCTTTTGCCCATTTGCTTCCATCCCGGAGCAGCGTTCGTCTCGATCAAAGGAATGATTTGTCGTCCGAGGTGACGGGGGGAGAACGTCGCTCACTGGCCGGCAGATGTTGGGGCTGCTCTGCAAAGAACTGCAGGATCCTGGCATCCTGGAATCCTGGCCCAGAAAGCTCTGGCTGTGCTGCAGCGCTCCGGCTCCAGCTGCTCCAGCTCTCAGTTATTGAGAATTTTTTCCACGGTTCTGCTCAGACCGTATTTGTACCAACTACTGGGCTCCACAAAATCCCTTAAATTAAATAAAAACATGGAAATAGTTGGGTTGCTTCAGAGCCGCTTTCAAGTGCGAATCAATGTAGAGAGTCGTAAGATCCTCAGGGTCTTAGGAATTCCATTAAGGTGTTTGCCAAGTAGTTGGGAACCATCTTCTAACATGGAGAAAGATCCTGGAGTCCCCTTTTCCCGACTTTTTTTTTTTTCTGAGCTTTATAGATGTCCAGAAATTTAATAAGGCCAAAAAATTCCAGACTAGCATGAGAGTTTAACTGAACATGGGTTACTGAGTTCTGCACATTTCAAAAAGAACTAAAATACACTTATAACTTCTTACCAGATAGCAGCAGATATTGAACTTGTGAGTGTGGGGGTGGAGGGGAAGAGATGTTTTATGTAGTCAATGTTTATTTTGAAAATGAACATGAAAGTGAATAAAACCAGCGGCTGGGATGTGCTCCCTGCCTCGGAGAACGTGCTACAAACCTCTCCTGGCCTTGAATGTGCTGAGAATGCTGCTCCCTGACGTCTGTGTTCCAGCTGTGGAGACCTGTTGCAGATGTGAATTTGAATATTTCAGAAGAATTAATAATATTTCAATGTTTGCGTGACAGTAGTTTGTGCGAACTGAACAGTTCTCTTCCAAAAGGAAAGTAACACCGGCCGAAGTTAGGGATGAGCTGAAGAACGACGGCGTCGACCCAGCGGCTGCTGCGGGGCCGGAGTTCTTTGGCCTGTAGCACCCTCTGCTGTTCTTACAACAGACACTCTTAGGTCTCAGTCAGAAATTGGGTTATTTAATGATTTTTTTATTTTTTTTTTCATCGTTCGTGCTTTAGGGCTGCAGCGGGGTTGTTGAGCCACTGGCACACTGAGATGCCCGGAAGTCACTGGGATTCTGTTAAAACAGAATTCTCCCCTCTGGATATTTCATAGAATCACAGAATGGGTTGGGTTGGAAGGGACCTTCAAGATCATCTCGTTCTAACCCCCCTGCCATGGGCAGGGACACCCCTCACTAGAGCAGGTTGCCCCATCCAGCCTGGTCTTGAACACCTCCAGGGATGGAGCATCCACAGTTTCCCTGGGCAGCCTGTGCCAGGGTCTCACCACCCTCAGAGGGAAGAATTTCCTTCTCCTTTCCAATCTAAATCTCCCCTCTTCCAGTTTGAAGCCATCACCCCTTGTCCTGTCACCGCAGGCCTTTGTAAAGGGTGTCTTTCGAGGGATGTGCCCACTGTGCAGGATTAAATCCAATCTCTGGGTCTTGTCTCAGGCTGAGAAACCTAATGGAATTCTTGGGTGAATGTAGGACTGGAATCTCAGAGCAGCTGGGTGCAACTCCATGTCTTTTTAATTAACTCTGAGTTTGTTTTATTTCTGTAAGAGCCGATTCAGCTGGAGAGACCTGGTGAAAAATCACTCTAGTCTTTGTGCTCCGTAGGTCCCAGGAGAGGTGCAGCCAGAGTGTGCTGTGCTTGCCATGAATCCTCAAAATACCCTGTCGATGAGATTACGACAAAGTGTCTTTGTCATAGTATGGGGTCCAGTGCTGGGCTCCCCAGTTCCAGAGAGACAGGGATCTCCTGGAGAGAGTCCAGTGGAGGCTTTAAGGATGCTGAAGGGGTTGGAACATCTCTGCTGTGAGGAAAGGCTGAGAGCCCTGGGGCTGTTGAGGCTGGAGAAGAGAAGCCTGAGAGGGGAGCTGATTCCTGGTGCCAAATCTCTGCAGGGTGGGGGTCAAGTGGAAGGGGCCAGGCTCTTGCCTGGGGTGCCCTGGGATAGGACAAGGGGCAATGGGCACCAATTGGAACCCAGGAGGTTCCACCTCAACAGGAGGAGCAACTTCTTTGGTGGGAGGGTGGTGGAGCCTGGCCCAGGCTGCCCAGAGAGGTGGTGGAGTCTCCTTCTCTGGAGACTTTCCAACCCCCGTGGATGTGTTGCTGTGTGTCCTGCCCTGGGTGCTCCTGCTCTGGCAGGGGGGTTGGACTCGCTGATCTCCAGAGGTCCCTTCCAACCCCCACCATTCT
>VWZK01012338.1:63469-82280 GCA_013396935.1 Baryphthengus martii
CTGAGCCCTGTCCCTCAGCACCACAGCTCCACGCCTTGGAAACCCCTCCAGGGAGCAGGGGGACTCCAGCCCTGCCCTGGGCAGCCTGGCACACGCCTGGACAACCCCAAAGGGCCTTGGGGAAATTCTGCCTCAGCTCCAACCTCAACCTCCCCTGGGACAACTCCAGGCCGCTTCCTCTTGTCCTGCCGCTTGTTCCTTGGGAGCAGAGCCCGACCCCCCTGGCTCCAAGCTGCTGAATGTCAGGGAGTTGTGGAGAGCCAGAAGGTCTCCCCTGAGCCTCCTTTGCTCCAGGCTGCACAAGCCCAGCTCCCTCAGCCGCTTCTCCCCACACTCCTGCTCCACACCCTTCCCCAGCTCTGCTGCCCTTCTCTGGCCACGCTCCAGCCCCTCCAGCTCTTTCTTATAGACAGGGGCCCTGCTGTGTCTTGCCCATTCTGTTTTTTTTGGCCTAAATCAATCCCCATTGAAGAAGCTGGACAGTGGCTAAAAGAGGCAATTCCAGACTCACCTCCTGACCGAAGGAGATGTTAAGTCAGTTGTTTAGTCAATACGAAGACTTACGTTTCCTTAGTCTTAAAACACTTTCTTTTCCTCTTAAACAGTACTACAAAGAGCTTTTCTTCTCTCTCCTGGCTGCTGGAGGCAGTGCTGTACAGACACAGAAGATTTGTTTGTTTTTGAACCTGCCAGCTAGGGCTGCAGCTGCCAGGAGATGTTTATATGCTTCACTTGGTGCTTTCCTGCACAGACGGTTTTTGTGTGTGATGGAATTGCCCCGGGAGGTAGATGGAAATAAAGAAAAACACCTTCGTGGTGCTAGTGAAGTGCAAATGGTTTCTATGAACTTCCTCATCACTGAAATTCTTGCTCCTGTCCCCAGAGAACGAACAGAGTTTGATTTCTTTTTGATATTATTTTAGCCCAACGCTTCCCTCTTTGAAGCCTGCTGCAACGAGCGGATCCAGCAGTTTGATGACAACGAGGAGGAGGAAGACATCTGGGAAGAGAAGGAGATAACCTATGCAACCCAAGTTAAATCAAGAACACGGTAAGGTGAAAATAAAAGATCCATTTCGGGTTTTTTTCATTTCCCCCCCCCTCAAATGCTGTGAAACTGCACATTTTGGTGAAGCGAATGTTTGTTATTTATGTGCTGCAGGGCCTTTTTCTGACAGAAACCAGGGTACTTCCCGTGAGACGCTTTAGCAAAAGGGGGTGGTAGTTTTTATTGAATGTGAAACAAAGATCCTGGTTTTGAGGGGATGTGTTAATGATGGAAACACCTGATTACTGAGGCTAGTATTGAAGATAGTAAAAAACCCGCCCTCGGTTTGAACGTAGAACTTCCTTTCCTTGTGTTTGGAGAGGAGAGCGTTGGAAGAATTTTAAGGTTGAGGGTAACAGAGTTGTTGTCTTCAAAACACTAAAAGGAGAGACGTCATGTTTCGTGTGAGAGTAAGTGGCCTCCCAGGGGGCATCTCCAGCCCTGCAGAGCACCCTCCTTCATCCCTTTGAGACAGTCACTTCTTTAATAAAGTCACTTCTATAACTCTAAGTCTGAAAATACGATCAAATGAGACAGGAAAAACGGCTGAGACCTGAACATCTATTTGCCCGGCGTCGGTCAAATCTTGCTCATGCTCAGAGCCGATACCGCGCTCGTGTGGCCCCCGTTTGCGGCTGGTTTGTCCGCTCGTGTCAATCTCCGGCCCCGAACGTGCCACTGCCACGTACTTCTCATCACAGCTCTGCAGATGCCTTTTGACAAGGGACTTGAGGGGACGTTTCTAGAGAGGTGCCTGCTCTTGCTGCCCGAGCTTTGTGTCTCCGGGGGAAGCGAGCCCAGGAAAAGGCGTTCGGCGTGGCCTGGGCTCTCCTCAGGGCGGGCGGGAACTGGCTGCTGGGAGGCCCTTTCTAATTCTGGGCTCTGCCATTTAGATTTGGAGCGTCTCAGACCTCAGAGAGTTCGTCCAAAAGTGATCTTGAGAACGGAGATCACGACGGCAGCGTGGACTCCGAGGAAGAGGAGGAAACGGAACGGCCGCCGCCTCCTTCCTCAGCGAACGGCAACAAGAGCAACGTTTCGGAGCAGAAAGACTCGGACTCCTCTGAAGGTAACAAGTTTCAAACGGCATCGTCCCCTTCGAAACGAGACCTGTCACATCGTGTTTGACCCTCAACCTTGGTGCCTCTAAAACACGAGTGAGATTGAGCCCTGCGCAGGTTCTCCCGAAGAGCGGGGTGACGATGCATCAATCACGCCAAGGCAAGCGCACGGGTGCAAGGACACTCAGACCTCAAACTCTTTTAGAGCCCATGAACAAAGTATTAGTGGAGGGTTGTGACGTTAAGTCCTTCGGTGGTGGTGTAAAAGTTTTGTGCAGACCCTTGCCAAGTTTCTCCACCCTCCCTCTATCTGCCTTCCCTGCCCAAGCGCCTTCCTAGTTGCACTTTGCGCGTTTCAAACCCGTTCTTGCAATTCCTGGGGGGAGGCGCCAAGGGACAAAGGTTTGCCCGGATCTCCGTGAAAATAACGCGGTGTCAGTTCCTTAGAGACACGATGTTGTCAGCAGAACAAACTCAGTTCACTGAAATGAAGGGTCAGAAATGTTTTCCCAGACAAATTTCTCATTTGTCTCAAGCATTTTCAGTTTAAAAAGGTTTCTTTTTCTCAGTGCAGTCTTTGTATTGAGCTTAATTCAGATTTACTCCCGTAATCGGCTCTCTGCACCCATTTGGTGCTGTCAGATATTGCCAGTCCTCGTTGGGAAGACCCAGGAAAAGCAGCACAAAGGGCAGGCTGTGGAGAGCGTACGTCGGTTTAGTTCCCCTTCCAGAGCCTGTGTTTCACCTTTTTGGTTCAGTTTTGGAGCGGGTGTCGACTCGGTGGATCTTCCCCTGCTCGCCGTTTTGTTGCGTGCCGATCGGTTTGTACCGCAGCCTCCGGCAATCCTTCCTGGAGAAAAGGCAAAGAAAGTGTTTTTTAAAAATGTGTGATGTGTAGGAATTAGAAGTACGTTCTAGAGAAGAAGGAGTAGGCTGTAAAAAACAGATTATGTTCTTAGTTTTGCTCTTAACCATTTTAATCGGTGTATCGGCTCCGTACCTGTAGTTGCCAGAATTCAGCAGGTAGCGGCCGGGATGGTCGAAAGCCGCACCACGAAGCCTTTGACAGGGAACTAAGGTGCCTGGAGCCCAGCTGAAAATCCCTGGCTGGAAGAAAGAGGCCGTTCACAATGGCATTTTTCTCAGTTGATGCTTCTCTCTTGTGGATAACATTAATATTTATCAGAAGAGAGGTTTTCAACCTGATTGTCACAGGACGGGCAGCTGCCTGGGGATTTCAGAGGCGTGCCGACGGATGGTCTGTCATTTTTTTTGATTCCGGGATCGCTTCGGAATATTTTGAGGATGGCCAAAGATTCTGAAAAGTCCCCGGGACTGCAGTGGGCTGCTCTGTGTCCGCAGGGTCCGGCTGGACAGCCGTGTTCGAGCCCGTCAGCTCGAAGCCCCCAGCGCCCTGCGTGGCCATGGACGTTGGATCGAGCGTGTGGGACTCGGCGGCCCCAGAGAACACGACGCCGGAGGAGAAAGGGTGGGCAAAGTTTACAGACTTCCAGCCTTTCTGTTGGTAAGAGGGGCTCGCGTTCTTTCCATTTCTTGATGGCTTTGGAATGAAAGGATATTGGGAGTATGGTTTGGAGTACACTGACTGTCGTCTGCTTCCCTTTCCTCTTGCTACTTCTTTTTTTAGTGTTCCCTGAGTGTTCTGGCTCAGGGCTTCTTTCTTGCCTTGGCCTTTCCGTGCTTGTAACTGGTGTTGGCATTCGTGTCTTACGGCACAGGAATGCTTCCTGTATCGTCAGGGCTGCTACACTCAGAGTATAAAATCATAGAATCGTCGTAGAATGAGTTGGGTTGGAAGGGACCTTAAAGACCATCTAGTTCCAACCCCCCTGCCATGAGCAGGGACGTCATAAATAAATAAATGAAGAAGTTTTTAAGATGTTATTCTTTCTTTAAATAAATATTGGGAGGCCCTAATGTTTTCTTCTCTTGTGTTGGAAGCACAACTGAGGGATCTGTGCATCATTCTCAAGGCTTTTTCCCCTCCTGCTTTAGCTCAGAATCGGGTCCACGATGCAGTTCTCCCGTCGACACCGACAGCAGCGGTTCAGACGGGAACGCGAAGCAGAGTCAGGATAAGAACTGTAAGTTGGAATGTTCCACAACGAAAGAAACGTTGTTTAAGCTGTTTGAAATCGTGCATCATGCGCCGAGGCCGCAAGGGAGAGCTCCCCTCCGGCGTCCCCTGTCTTGCCTCGCTCATAGAATCCTGGAGTGGGAGGGGTTGGAAGGGACCTCTGGAGATCAGCGAGTCCAACCCCCCTGCCAGAGCAGGATCACCCAGGGCAGGACACACAGCAACACATCCAGGGGGGGTTGGAAAGTCTCCAGAGAAGGAGACTCCACCACCTCTCTGGGCAGCCTGGGCCAGGCTCCAGCACCCTCCCACCAAAGAAGTTTCTCCTCCTGTTGAGGTGGAACCTCCTGGGTTCCAGTTTGTCCCTGTTATTCCTTGTCCTACCCCAGGGCACCCCAGACAAGAGCCTGGCCCCTTCCCCTTGACCCCCAACCCTCAGAGATTTCTAGACATGGATCAGATCCCCTCTCAGGCTTCTCTTCTCCAGACTGAAGATCCCCAGGGCTCTCAGCCTTTCCCATAAGAGATTTATACCACAGCAAGTTCTTGGAGCTCAGTGAAGTGAGCAGGGACCCCAGGGGCTGCCTCAACCCTCCGTTCAGAGTTATCACCGTTCAACAAGTGCAGGAAATGGTCCCCTCTGTTTGTATTCAACACAGACCTGAGGTGGCGGGTGGAGAACACTCGTTCGTGGGATTGGGTTTTTTTCCCTTACTTGCAAAACCGATATTGCGTCCTGTGGGATGTGCAGAGAAACCATCATCTCAAAATTTGCAGCAGTTGTAAACACCCCGTTTTTCCACCCCCCTCCTTACTCGGGGTCGTCCCTGGGCAGTTGTTCCTGCGGTTTTGTTCGTTTGACGGTGTGAATTCTCCACTCTTTCCAGTCAGCGCTGCCTCTCCCTGCGTTTGGAACGTCTGCGTCACGAGGAAAGCGCCGCTGGTGGCCTCGGACAGCAGCTCCTCGGGAGGCTCCGACAGCGACGAGGAGGAGGATAAAGCCGATACCGTCACGGAAACCATCAGCACGGGCTCGGGGCAGGAGACCATCAAGCTGACCGTGGACGCGAAGAACGAGAAGGCCGTTTTCACCAGGTGCGAGAGGCCTCACTGTGGGCTCTGCCCCGGCCCGAGCCCCGCGTCTCGCTGCCCCTTCTTGTCCTTACGCTTCCCGTTTAGACACGGCGGAGCCTGATTTTGTTTTGGGGAGATATTTATCAGGGTTTTAAGAAACGTGTGTGGCTCGCGTTAGCCGCTGAGCCACGTCTCAGAAGCGTCGCCCGTCTGTCTGTCTGTCTGTCTGCGCAAGGGGCCGGGGCTCGTGGCAGGGATGCCGGGTCAGACAGCAGAGAGGAGCCGAGCAAAGCCTCGTGCGATGGCCGGCGTGGCGTCGGTGCGCGGCCTTGCAGGGGGAGATGGGAACGTCTCCAGCTCTGATCGGCGGTGTCGGAGCGGTTCCTTACAGACAAGAGGTGACAGAAAATGCGCGGTGCCGGAAAAAGGTAGAGCAGATCCTGAGGTGGAGTTGTGAGCTTTGGAGCTGCAGCCTGGTGGGAATCGCACGTGCTCAGCTCCAGCCTCCTCACAGTTTGCGGTGTTGGGTCGAGGGTTGGACTGGGTGATCTCGAAGGTCTCTTCCAACCAGAGATACTCTGTGAATCATTTGAGAGGAGAAGTTGCTTTTCCAACCAGTGAGCACCACACTGAAATATCCCAGTTTTGAGATACTTGGCTTTTTTCCCCATACTCCTTACAAGTCGGATTTAACCAGCTGGACTCCCTGTATTTTATTCATCTGAGTCAGAAACGGGAATTTACTTTTACAAACACCGTGGCGATGTGACATTTTTGGATAGCCCGGGGGAGCCGCTCGGCGTGTGTGCGCGCTCCAGCAAACGGCTTCTGGGAGTTAAAGAACAGCGGCTCGGAAAACAAGCGGGGCCGCAGAACCGAGGGAAGCGGTGGGGCGCGCTGCGCTCCAGGTCCCTGCGGTCCGGCGGCTCTGAACCGAGCGGTTTGTGCCGTGACCGGCCTTTGTTTTGCACCGTTCGCCTCGCGTGGCCTTTCCCCTTCGCATGCGAGACGAGCGAGATGCCCGGCGTTTCTTCGCTCGCGTCCGGAGGGCCCTTTGGATCGGCGGAGGTGGTTTGCGCGGGCGGAGGTGGCGTGGCCCAGCGGACCGGCTTCACGAGCCACGAGAGGCGAGGAGAAGCAGCGAGCTAAAAGCAGCCTCTCTTTTCCCGCTTCTCGGGGCGCTGGAATTCCGTCCGGTTGGATCCGAGCCGCGCGCTGCGCTCCAGCCGTTTCTCCCCTCGGAGCGCGCGGTGCGAGCAGAGCAGGGTCAGCGTCGCGCGCGTGCCTGGCCGGAACCGCGGCCGCGTTGTCGGCCTGAGCCGGCGTGTTCTGGCTCCTCCCGGTTATTTCCTAGGAAGTGGGAATGTTTTTGGCTCTGGTTCTGTGTCGCAGGCCGTGCTGCTGCTTCAGGCAGTGTAATTTCCAACCCGTTTTTCTCTCTAAATAATTTTATCTATCTCAAGCACTTTGACTAAGGCTTCCAGCACCTGCGTGGTTTTGCACGACTGCCGCTCTACCAAGCTAATTCCATTTTTGGCAGAGAAAGCCAACGCTTGAATAACGGCAGTCTGCGCTCTGGAGGGGGCTGTAGCTTTCCACGGCTCCAACCGCAGCCAAACCCCCAAATAGAAGCTGTGGGAAGGCAGAACCGGTGACACAGCCGGTGGTTTCAGCTGCTCCGGCTCTGTTCAGTAACCGGCTTTCTCCCAGTGGATGAACTTGCCTTCTTGACCAGTGCTGCTGATGGAACCTCCCTGGTGTCCCCAGCTCTCCCAAACCCATCTGTCTTCCGGAACAGATGCAGTTAAACTCAACGGCCAGCGGCCAATATGTTCATTTCTTACCCTATTCCTTCATGATTCCAAGGAAATTAAATATCTTGAAAGTTTAAGAGTATTTCAGATGGACTGTGTGGTTCTTGATGACTTTCTACGAGCCCTCCCCAGGAGTGCCAGACTTTCACCCGACCGCATCCTAGTGTCTGTAGAAACGGATCTTCCTGCTCCTTTTATCCCCTCCCCACATCACTGAAATCTACGGAGGAGACCCTTAACATTCCTTGGAGCTACGCAAGGACTCTGTAGATCCTGCGTTCACTAGGGCCTTGGGAGCTCCAGATGTTACAGTCCCTGCCTCCAGATGTTACAGTGCCTGCCTCTAGATACCTTCCGGGATCATCCCAACTGCCGACGCTTCTCTGCCTGCCCTGGAATTCAGATTCGGGAAGGTTAATATTTGTCCTCGCTTGGCTTGGCAGAATGTCCCTCCAGGCAGTTCTGCTTAAACTGCCACCACCTTAAACAAAACGAGGTGGATTTAGCTAATTTCTCTATTTTAAGTGTATTTAGTGAACTTTTTTTTCCAGTGTCTCGTTCTCGATGGAGTTTCTGGTGAAAAAACCAAGTAGTTTTGCAGAAGTTCCCTGACTGGGCGTCCAGCAGTGCCCAATCTGGCTCTTGGGTACCTTCAGAATGTCTGTGTGAGGCTTGAGAAGGATGCTTTTGACAGCCTGTTGAATCTTCTGCCTTTTTTTTTTTTTCTTTTTGGTGTATTGATCTGAATTTCAGGTGGAAATGCCATGTTTGGTGATTGTACTCTTGGAATTAGTTTTTAAACGTTCGCCGGCTGGAGGGGACGATTGCAAAGTTAACTCTTCTTTTGTCTGTTTTTTTCAGCAATCTTTACTGTTTTCTTTGTCTTCCTCTCTTTGCTTTCCCTCTGTTCCCTGCCTTTCTCTCTTGCTGTGGGTATTGCTCAGAGTATTTAGACCTGCAGTCGGAGGGTACGTATGACGGTCACCGCCTCAGGGTTCCAAACATCCACCTGACAAGTAGTTTCTCCCCTTAGTTACTTCATACTGGGCTGGGGGAAAAAAAAAAAAAAAAAAAAAAAAAGAACTGTTGGACTGGGAAAGCTCATCTTTTCACAATCGGTTCAAACAGATCCTAGAAATTCTATTTCAGCAGCTACTTGGAGGCGGCGCCTGGCCCCGCGTCACCGTTTGCGCCCAGGCGGCGCCGCCGCCCCCACCCAGCCGCTGAAAGGCAAAGGCAGCGGTTCGGGGTTTCGTGCCTCCTGTCCTTCAGCTTCTGCCTTTCCACCTGTTTGGGAGCTCTTTCTGCAAATAGCTTTTTTTTTAATTTATTTTATTTTATTTTACGGTTTTCAAAGGCAGGTTCACGCTCTGGTCGCGCCGAAGCGCGGCTGCCTGCGGCTCAGCAGCGCGCGCTGCTCCCAGTGCTGCCCGCGCTCCGGGGGTAACTCTCTCGGGACTTTCTCACAACAGCACGAAGGCAAATTTTATTTGTCTGCTCTAATATGCCATAACATAGCCATCGAGGTGTTTTCCAAAGGCTGGGGTTTTTTTTATTTACAAAACACTCATTTTTTTCCCAGTGTTTTCTTTGGGGAAATTTCTTTACTGGTTTTCTTTGGGGAAATTTCTTTACTGGTTTTCTTTGGGGAAATCTATGAGATTTTGTTAGAAACATTTTTTTACTAGGTTTCATTACGAAAATTTCTTTACTAGGTTTTGTTACGAAAATTTCTGTACTAGTTTTCTTTATACAAATGATTTCTTTACTAATTTTCTCTATACAAGTAGTTCCCCTACTAATTTTCCCTGTAATTCCTTACTAATTATCTTCTAGAATTCATCCCTTTCCCTGAGCTCTCACAGTCACTGTGCAAGCTGAGCAAGACTTGGCCATAATTTCTAGATGAGGTCAGAGGCAAAAAGAGAAATCCCCGGCGACGGGCACGTCTCCTCACTGTTTGATCTGCAGAGCAGGACGGCACAGCCGACAGCCCGGCTGCCCCATCCAGCACAGGCACCGACGGACTTGTAGAAACACCGTCCCGAGCTCTGAGCTGGGGTTTGGCCGGTGCCTGTCGTCCCACACGCTAAAGCTTTTCCAATTATAAGCTGCCTGGTGTTCTAAAAAAGGTATAATCACCACATCTACATACTGAACTTACTGTTTTAATCATTAACGCTGCCGTTTTAACAACCTTTGGGAATTTTCCGGCCGCTTTGATAAGCAGGCGAGGCCGTATTGCGTCCGTCCCGCGGTACGTGCCGTCGGGCCCTGCTTTTGGCCAGAAAAAAAACGGAAAAATATCGAAGCCCTTAATGAACGATCCGAGAGGCACAGTCTGGGACCGGTCGGGCCTTCTGGAAGCGCTTCGGAGCAAGCCAAGCTGGGATGGCCTTGGAAATTTCTGCCAGGCTTTGCTGGAGGTGCGGAAGCGCCGGGTGTGGTGTGAGGGCTCTGCGGCGGCGTCAGCCCACCCTGGGCAGCTCCGCTCCGCTCGTCTCCGTCCGGCTGAAGAGAGCAGAACAAACAGTCAGGGGACTTGCCTTGGGTGGGGGCAGCAGAGCGATGGGCCCCAAAGCGTGAGCGAGACTTCTCGTGGGAAATGGCTTCCATTTCTCTGTCCGTCTGCTTGGCTTTTAGTGGTGTGGTGTGAACCCTGCTATTGAAAATCGTAAAGGAGAAATGCCAAAGCTCATCTGAAGCATCTCGCTGCCGGCTTGTTCCAGTAACATTTCCGAGCAGCTCCTTGAGAGATGAGCCACGCTGGAAAAATAAATAAATACAGATCCAGCTTGAGCTGCTTGTGGTGATCGTGGGCTTGGGGTGTTTGTACCTTTCCATCTCCCTTTGCGTTTATTAACTTCACCTGAAATGCTTTTTTTCCTTTAATCTTCTTATTTTTTATTTTTTTTTTTTTTGTTAATGGCTGAATCTGTTCCGCTGTCCCCTTCTCCCTCCTCACCCGACTAGTTGGGATAAGCAGCTGGAAAAGGAAGTCTAGAGGGGAGGCTGGAACCCACCTGGAAATAGCGGTTGCTGCCCATTAGAACCGAGCGCCTGTCTCCGGTGCCTGTGCGGTACCGGCTCTGCCCGAGTACAGCCACAGGAGCTGCAGGAGCTGCTGCAGTTTCCGTAGGACTGAGGTGAAAACGAGACACCAGCAGCCATTTTGCAGAAATACCTAAAATTTCTCCATTACCTTATCTATAAACCAATCGGAAAAGCTTCCTCTAGCTCCTGATCACAGGCAGCTCTGGGCGACGCCGCTTCGCCCGGGTTCCGACCGCGGTGACTGGAAGGGCTCCGAGATGGGAGCTGGCGGCAGGGCTGTGGCCGAGCAGGGTTTGGGGATAATCCTCCAGTTTCCCGAGCTGAGTGGAGTGACGTTGTCACAGTGGATGTTTCGAGCTCTCCTGTGCTGGGTCCGTTTTTCTTTCCTGTGCCTGCCGACCGTCGCTTTTGCACGAGGCCGGGGGCTGCCACGGCACGCGGCGAGCATGGGGCGCTGGCACGAGGAGCGCTTGGCTTGCTTGGGGACACCGGCTGCCGCCAAACTGGGAAGAGCGGCCGGAGCGGGACAGGGATGAGCACGCTCTGGGGCCGGGGCACGGAGCATGACGCCAGCGGCTGGTGCCATTTGGCCGCGCGTCGCTGTGCGGCGACTGAGAAAAGGGACTCGGCTTGAGCACCCCTTTCCCCTTTTCCAGTCCACGGTGAACACTCGGCACAAGAATTGGCCTAGATGGGATCCTCTGAGCCAGCCTGAGCGTTGGGCCGGTTATGGATTGCATGGAAATTTGGAAGCCAGACCTCCCGTCTCGTTGGACTTGGCTTAATTAAGAGCCAACGGCTAATTCTCGGGTGTGCTGAGAAGCGTGTGTGTGTAGCATGGCTGCCCTTGCACCCGTGGCTTGCGTCGGGCGTCGCGAAGCCTGGGGTTTGAGGCCTTGCACGAGCCTCGGGTTTCGGTACCGCTCTTTATTCGGCTCTCGCTGCGTTGTTTTAGTACCGCTGTTCGTCCTGGTGTGGCTTCCTGTGTTTTGTTGTCCGTGACACTGTTTGCCAAGGAGACTAGAGGATATCTAAAGTGTATCCCGGGAGCCACAGTAGTGAGCTGCAGAGGTGGGTAGAACTGAGCTCTGAGGCTGATTCATTCAGTACCAAATCCTTCTTTCCCAAAGTTCCTAGAGCTCTGCGATCATTTGGGATCTCAGCCTGAATTCTTCATAGACCCTTTGGTGGTGAGAAGTAGAGCGGGAGGTGCTGAGTGTCAGGAAGAGTGGCAACAGCATCCTGGCTGGGGCAGCACTGGGGGGGCAGCAGGGCCAGGGCAGGGATCGTCCCCCTGCTCTGGGNGTCCAGGCGTGTGCCAGGCTGCCCAGGGCAGGGCTGGAGTCCCCCTGCTCCCTGGAGGGGTTTCCAAGGCGTGGAGATGTGGTGCTGAGGGACAGGGCTCAGGGGGGCCCTGGCAGGGGTGGGGCAGCGCTGGGACTCCAGGAGCTGAAACATCTCTTCCAAACGGAAGGATTCAGTGATTCCACGATTCTGTTAGGTGTCTGTCACGGGTGGATTTCCATCTGATACTACAATCCAGAGTCAGCTTATTTGAAGCCCCAGCAGAGCTGTTAGAGCTCAGTTTGTCCTGCTGGATCCGAGAGGCTGTCGATGAACAGAGCAGTGGAACGACGGGGTGAGAACACGGTGTGTTTGCAGCAGGACAGTCAGAAAGAAGTTTTCATGATGAAACTGGGCAAGAGAGGAGATCAAAACAATTGCAGTGCTCAAGTATCTCCTCTGCAAAGGCGGTGGGTAATGTGCAGGAGGAACTGAATTGTTACCTCCTGACGTCTTCATCTTTGTAATTAGAACAGGAAATCATTTTAACAGGGGATCACTTTTGATCTGAAGTGTGAACATTGCTGAACCCTGGTTTTCGAAGAAGAAATCGCACCTCCAGGAGAACTGTTGTCGTCTTGGCTTGAGGAAGCTTCACGTTTGCAGGATTTGGGCCTGAGAGCAGTAAGGAGTGAACGAGGAGGTACTGGAAGCTGAGTGCTCTGTGCTGGCTTGGACAGATCCTTCTCTAAGCAGTTTGTGGAGTTGAAACTCATTACTCCAGAGAGTCATGAGCTTTCAGTAGTATGGGAGGAGCAAATCCCTGTCCAGCATTCACAGCAGCGCAGGACAAGCAAGCCCTGCACCCTCAGCATGCTCATCCCAGCAGAAGGTGACGCCTCCCCCAGCAGCAGCCGGTGGCCAATGGCCAACGTTCATCTTCTCAAGTCCCTTGTCCAAAGGAATGAGTGTGGGTTTGGGAGAGCTCACTGGAAACCTTCTTGAAACCAGGTGTGATCCTATCAGAGCCTTCCGTGACCACCACCTCTTCTGGTGTAAACCGGAGACCCGTTCCCACCCCCCGGCGCCCAGGCAGGAGGTGTGGGGGTCGGTTTTGCGCAGGCTCCGGCAACTTCCACCGGAAGCGTTTTGGTGACTTCCTTGTCTAGTACCTGTACACATCAGGGAAGGTAAAATAACAGCCTTCGAAGGAGTTGTGTTTTAAATACTTCTTGGGGAGACCTTCTGGGGGCCTTTCAGGGCTTCCAGGGACCTGTCAGAAAGATGGGGACAGACTTTGGAGCAGGGCCTGTTGGGACAGGACAAGGGGGGATGGGTTGGGACTAAAAGAGACAGATTTAGAGCAGAGAGAAGAAGAACTTGCTGATGCTGAGGGTGGTGAGAGCCTGGCCCAGGCTGCCCCGAGAGGTGGTGGCTGCCCCATCCCTGGCCCCATTGCAGGGGAGGTTGGATGGGGCTCTGAGCAACCTGCTCGAGTTGCAGATGGCCCTGCTCCCTGCAGGGGGGTTGGATGAGATGACCTTTGGAGGTCCCTTCCCACCCAAACCATTCTCTGTGATTCTTAGCTTAAAGTTTCGCCTGCAGTTTATCCCGTGATTATTCCCAGTGACACCCAAGTGCTCGGCCCATCCACATCACCCGCAGGAGATGTGATTTCCCTGCCTCAAGGACCTTGCTGCCTTAGGAGACAGAGCACAGGTGGTGGTTAAGACCTGAACCACATCAGGTCACACATCAGGAAGAGTAAAGGAGAGCGACCAAGTCATTTCCCCATCTTCACAATCCCCTGACGTGTTTCCGATCGGCCTGTGAAACGGGTCTCTCCTCAGTTCATCGCCCTCGAGCGGCCGTGGCCAAACCCCACCAATTCCGTGTCCTGCAGTTGGCTCCAGCGGGAAATGTTCCTTGCCGGTGTCTGTAACAGCTCACAGGTACTTACCCCTCCTAGAGATTAATTAAATTAATTACATCACTTCGCGAGACGCAGGGTGACAGCCCCCTGCTGCCACAAAGCTCCTTCAGGCCCCAAGACTATCTTCTTGAAGCTCTCCTGCAGAAGTCCTGCTGCACGAAGGTCAAGTAGAAACTGTCTTGTTCCTGCTGCTGTGAGCTCAGCCATGTTATAGCCACCAGGAAGCAACCTTGGATCAGCTCTGCTGAGCCTGGTACCCACCGAGCCTCCAGGTGAGGAGACACCACCAGACCCTGTGTCAGGACTGCCCCAAAGCACCCAACCAGTGGTTGAGGAGGCAGCTCCAACTTATTTTATAGAAACTATGTTCAAACCTTCTAGAGGTGAAGGTGGCTGGGCCTAACAATGCAGGTCAGACCTTCTAGGCTTATTTTCTGATAGGACCAGAGGGTTTGGACGCTCAGCCTGTGCGCTGGGAGCAGTTGGATATCTCAGAGAGCGTTGCAGTGCTTCTAGAATCGTACAACGGTTTAGGTTGGAAGGGACCTCCGAAGGTCATCTGGTGCAACCCCCCTGCCCGGAGCAGGGACATCCTCAGCTAGAGCAGGTTGCTCAGAGCCTTGTCGAGCCTCACCTGGAATATCTCCAGGGATGGGGCCTCAACTCCCTCCCTGGGCAACCTGTGCCAGGGTTTCACTGCCCTCATGGGAAAGAACTTGTTCCTGACATCCCATCGAAATCTGCCCTTCTCTAGTTTAAAACCATTGCCCCTCGTCCTGTCCCTCCAGGCCTTTGGGAACAGTCCCTCTCCAGCCTTCCTGGAGCCCCTTCAGGCACTGGAAGGTCGCTATTTTAGGTCACCCCGCAGCCTTCTCCGCTCCAGGCTGAACACCCCCAGCTCCCTCAGCCTGTCTCCGTAGCAGAGCTGTTCCAACCCCCTGAGCATTTTCGTGGCCTCCTCTGGACTCGCTCTATCAGGTCCATGTCCTCTCTGTATGGAGGGCTCCAGAGCTGGACACAGAGCTCCAGAGGAGTAGGAAGAGAGGAGCCTCTGTTAGGAGTGACCTCCAGGGCGATATTTACAAACTTGGGGGTTAAGTCGCAGGATGAATATAAAGGGAGATTGTCCTGGCTCTGGTGTGGGACAGCCCCGCGGGCATGGCCGTAGGCGGCCTCCACAAGCTGTTTGTGCCGAGTGCTTGTCCGTTGTGAAAGAAAACCCAGTTCTGGACAGACTGAATGTTTGCTGCTGGAAAACTTGTACGATTTGAAATTCGAGCTTCAAATTTCCTAATGGTTTCTGGAGCGGGAAGTACGAGCGAGCTGTTCGCAGAGCTCCAGAGCGCACGGAGCTTTGTTGTCGGTCACTCCTCCTCCTTAGCTTGCCTTGGCCGGGCTCAGGAGGGACCAGTTGTGTCTTTTGCAGGGACCACGCTCCCTGGGCCCGTCCTCAGCCTGGCCGGCACTTGGAGCACGTAGCCAGGTCGGGTGCCGCGGAGGTTGCCCGTCGTCCTACCCACCTGCCGTTCAAGGGACACAGCCAGCTGCTAAACACAGGCTGACCCAGCGAGTGCCAGTGCAAAGTATTTGTAGGTGGTGGAGGTTATTGTGGGCTGGAATTACAAACTGTTGTGAATCATCCTGCCCGGGCCCTTCTGGGCTCTGCTCCAACGCCTCCTTTTGTTTGACCTCGTTCCTGAGAGTCCTTCTGCCGAGGTTTGCGTGTCCAGCTTTGCTTTGCCATGAGCCTCTTGAAAAAGAGATCCATTTCCACGCTCCTTGAGAGGTCAGAGAACCTCAGGACTTGGTAACATCGGCCTCCTCGTCCCGTGGATGTTTTAGTGACCGAGTTTAAGAAGTTTATCTTTGAGCAACGTGCATCTCACGCGCTCCGGTTTCTTGTGTGGGCAGTCCTTTTCTAATGACATTTCTGGTGGCTTGGTTCCCTTCTCTGCTGTCTCATCTGTCCCCTGCAGTTTCTCCGCGGTGCGTTTTGGCACTGGCCGTCCCTCTTTTGCAGAGCGTGCTAGCCCTGTAGGAACAGAAATGTTTTCATCTCATTATTCCTCATTTTTTATGGTGTTTTTTTTGTTTTTTTCCCGAAGAGCGCACAGAAAGGTAGCTACAAAAATAGAACCTTGATCTCACAGTCTCCGTCACATGTCTTAATTGCCAGGCTGTGATTCCACGTAGGCACGATAACCTCCCCCGGCAGCCGGGGACACGATTCCAGCTCAGTCACCATCTGAGCTTCCCTTCCTTTTTCGAAGGCTTCTGCAAGAAGGTGCAGAAATCCTTCCTGAAACTGGGACGGGGACAAAAGCGTGAGGACCGTCGTTCGCACACAAGCTCGTCCTCTGCCTTAGAAGGCAAAACACAGAGATGTTCCCACAAATCCCTTCTCCAGTTAGAAAGGTGTAGAAGATCCGGAGGTTTTGTGCTAGCAGGTTTTTTTCCTTTTTCAGGATTCGAGCTTCTGTTTTGTTGTAGGGAGACGTCGTCGGGAATGTTACCCCTCAGGTGCGGGAACCTGTCCTCTGATGTGCTGCTGAAAGCCGCTTAATGTGACCGTGGTTGGCTTCTGAGGACACCTCGTGAACATCCAGTCAGCTTGGTTTTCTTCCCTCAGGATTTTCAATTCTGTACCTAAATTTCCATCTTTTCCACCCATTTGGGTAAAAAAGTCTCCTTCTCTGGAGGCTTTCCAACCCCCCCTGGATCTGTTGCTGTGTGGCCTGCCCTGGGTGATCCTGCTCTGGCAGGGGGGTTGGACTCGCTGATCTCCAGAGGTCCCTTCCAACCCCTACTATTCTAGGATTCTAGGATTTTAGATGCACACAGAAGCAGCAGGTGCCACTTGGGAGCAAATCTGTAGAGCAGAGCAGCGTAGGTGCCTGGATGAGATGAGGAACTTGCTCTGCCCAAAGCAGCCATTCCAAGGAGCTTGGAGATCAGCTCGATGGAGTTGGGTAGCAAAGGGCCGTCCGGGGAGAGCAAACTCTTTGGGGCTGCCTTTCCCACCAAAGGCTGGACCAGAGGATCTTCTGAGGTCCCTTCCAACCTGGGCCGTGTCCCGATACGGACGGTCTCCAAGGCGAGCAGCCTTGCTCGGCGTTTGTTGCTCCTCAGTGGTAAACTTGACTTTCTGGACCTTCTAAACTTAGGAAGTCTTGGCTGAACGTACGTCACGTTTGCATCCTCCCCCTGCTTCTTCTCTCTGCTTGTCCGTAGGCGAGCGCGCCACCGGAGGTGGTCGCGGGGGGTGAAGGTGCGGGGGGTGGTAGGACCCCTGGTTTGCGGGTGCTGAGGATGAGTGGGGAGCTCTTAGGCCGGGTTTTGCCGTGGGAAATGGAAAAGCCTTTCGTGAGGAGCTGTCGATACCCGGCCTGGTTGGGGTCCCGTTGGTTTTCAGGCACCGCAGCCTCCAGGGTGCGTACGCTGCTTTTGCATTCCAGTTTCTTTTCAGTTCTGAGTTCTCGACGGGATTTTTGTGGCCTGTGCTGGGAGAGGAGGAGGAATAATTCCTATTTTTTTTTTTCCTCTGTTGGAATTGAAGCCCCGTGAGTCGGCGCGTTAACGTGAACCCCAATTCTCCCCGCACAGTGACGCAGACTGCATGGTGATCGACAAGCTGGCCATCGCGGACATCGGAACCACGAAAGCGGCCAAACCCCTCAACAATGTGGCCCCGCGCTCGGAGGAGCACCAGAACACCGCCGCCGTTGTCGCCGCTGTCACGGAAACGGCCACGAAAGACAGGTGAGATGGGCAGGACCCGGCCAGACACAGAGTCGTTCTTCCCGTGTCGCCGAGCGCGGCCGTTCTGTCGTCAGCGCGCAGTGGGAGTCACAGGGGTGGTACGTCCGGAGTGTCCCGGAGCACCCTGTGCCGCGGGGAGCCGCTGGTGCTGCCGTGGATTGCACAAATCTTCCCCTCTCCCAGAGGTTCTGGCAAATCTTCTGTTCTCTTGAAAGAAGAGACGTCTCATTTCTTACATGTAGATGACCAAGGTTCAGTATGAATTTGTTAGGTGAATGTGGAGACCTTCACAGATAACTGCATTCCCACGTTCCTTTGGCATATTTTGTGTTGGCCAGAACTGGAAGGAATCATCAGGAGAAACAAAATTAATAATATTTTGTCAATGTGACAGTTTATGTCTTTATAAACATGGAATCCAATCCTTCTGCATATCCAGTGCTGTCACCTCCACAGCTTTGCTCTGGCTCCTGGTTTTGGCTGGAGAGATCAGAGTCCCAGCGTGGTGGGGGCTGGAAGGTCCCTCTGGAGCTCCTCTGGTGCCACCCCCCTGCTCCAGCAGGGTCACCCAGAACAGGGGGCCCAGCAGCGCAGGGTCCAGGCGCCTTTGGAATCTCTCCAGACAAGGAGACTCCCCAAGCTCTCTGGGCAGCCTGGGCCAGGCTCCGACCCCCTCCCACCAAACAAGTTGCTCCTCCCGCTCCCAGGGAACCTCCTGGCTTCCAGTCGGTGCCCGGTGCCCCTCGTCCTGGCGCTGGGCACCCCTGAGCAGAGTCTGGCCCCGGCCTCTTGACACCCACCCACTAGATATTTTTATGTATTTGTAGGTATTTATAGAGAGACGCATCAACAATGAGGTGCTTCTGCTCTTCTTGAGCGAAGACAGCCTCTCTTGGGTGGCTCATTCCCCCTGGAACAAGCTTTTGCTGTTAGACTAAATTTCTTAGATGAGCCCAGACATCTGGACCATCCTATGGGAATGTCTTCTGTTAGGTACTTTTGGTGAGAGGAATCACAGAATCATTTGAGTTGGAGATCTTCCAGCTCCTGGAGTCCAACCATTCCTCATCCCTGCCAGGGCCCCCCTGAGCCCTGTCCCTCAGCACCACATCTCCACGCCTTGGAAACCCCTCCAGGGAGCAGGGGGACTCCAGCCCTGCCCTGGGCAGCCTGGCACACGCCTGGACAACCCCAAAGGGGACTGGACAAATTCTTCCTCAGCTCCAACCTCAACCTCCCCTGGGGCACCTTAAAGAAGTTCTGAGCAGCTCTTGGAGCTTCACAGAAGCAGTCCCCTGGCTCCAAGCTCCAGCGCAGTCTGTCCCGGCTCTCGGTGCTGTTGCTTCTTGTCTCTCCCCCGTACCAGCTACTACCTGGTGTTGGGGTGAGTGATGTTTTAGCCTCAGGAGAAACAAACCTAGAGGGAGGGTGGCTCGGTTGCTGTTGAAGAGGGAAGTTTCCAAGCTGGGTGAGGGTCAGCAAGTGCGTTGCAGTGGTTCCATTGCTCTGATATTCCTCTTTGGTTTTCTCCTCAGGAAAGAAGAAGTCCTGCCCTGTGCTGAAGCCACGTTAAATGGCCCCGCTTGATGAAACAGATGCAATGGGACGTGTGTGATCCAGGCCAGGCTGCTACCTGGTGATGCAATTTGTCAATTTTTTTTCTTTTTTTTTTTTTTTTTTTTTTTT
>VWZK01012341.1:355-21670 GCA_013396935.1 Baryphthengus martii
CTAAGACACTACAATGACATTAGTGACCATGGCTCCACTGGTGCTGTGCATGACTTGAGCTACAGCCTTCATTTTCAGCATTTCACTCAACTTGCTCCAATCCATCTCAACCAGATGGAAGGAACACTGCTAAAAAGGAGTAGGCTAGAGACGAGAAGACTACTGTTTGAACATGCTTACCAGTACTTGGCACTAGTATGATAAAGAGTTCCCTAAGGTAGTACCAGAAGCATTGCTACTAGAAGGCAATACAGCTGCATCAGACACTTTGCTGTACCAAAGATACTCAGCCTTGTCTCTCATTTGCCTTAATGAACCTGAAGACAACAGCATACTAATAACTGGCCACACAGCTTTGGAACTTGAATCACTGCGCAGCATGGCACATACGCATAACTGGCTTGGACATTTCAAGAAAGGTGCTGTAGCAGAGCAGGGAAACATACCTATTTTCTCTGAACATTCTTCAACTGTTCAGATAAACAACTTCATCCTCCTTTCAGCTTGTTCAGTAGACGTTGAAAGCTAGATGCAAATCAACTTTTGAGGTGCGTGAAAATACATTGTTGCTGCTTCAGCAACTTCTAACAAGGACACCAGTGTGTTCTTTCTGTATAGACAGTGCACTCAAGTCTGTTACGAGCTTTCTTTTTTATGCAAAAATCTTATTCTTGTTAAAAAGTTATTTAAAGATCATTTTCAGTTCAGCAGTGGAAGTCAGTGGACTCTAGGAGCCTGCCAATGTTTTGCATCCTGAAGCTTCAGTCAGCTACAGCTGCTGCCAGAATTAGAGCAAACTCTTGCATTAAGATAGCAACTTCAAAATTAAATCCAAAGCTGTTTGCCACTTCTTGCTTGACTCTTCACTTTCATTAGACTTCCCTGGCGCCATTTTTCAGCTACCTGGCATGTCCATTGCAGCTTAACTGAACTGCACTAGTTGAAGGCTGGGGGGGGGGGAAGATTATCTTCCAGCTTTTCTTCATGCTAAAGTTTACAGAACTATCAAAATAAGTTTTTACAATTGCACATTTTCAAGATGTCAGGCAGGACTGCCCTTTTCATTAGAATATCAAGAACTGAGCCACTAAATATATCACCTTTGATTCCCATGCTACCATATCCTGAAAAAATGAAAATAAAATTTAAAAAAATCCCCACCAAAAGCCAAATAGCAACAACAAAACATACACACACGAGGACTAACCAACCCACCGTGCACTCACACACAAGCTAATATTCCCCTAACCTGACAGTATCACAAACACATTTTTCTTTTCAAACTGAAAGATAGAATCCCTAACACTCTTCAAGGAGTGTGCAAGTCCAAAAGCATGAAAAGAAAAATATACAATATTTCCTCTTTTAACATTTTATTTAAGCAGGTTAAAATAAATCTTTGATTTTGATTTACTCTTGGCAAGAGATTATTAATTCGACTACACTTTACCAAAAAGCTTAAGTCACATTTATACTTATTTCTACAAACCCCAAATTTTCAGGTTTATTAATACAGCCTTTAGGACAAAAGTAGAAAAGTTATTTCAATGACAAGAAAGAGAAATAAGGCAGCAGCAGCACCACCTGGATACAAGGTAACTGATGTTACTTTAGCTACTTGCCTACCTAAATGTTGTTGGTTGAGCCTTTACCCAAGTAAAAACGCTATCCTTCCCAAAACATATTCCATTCAGGTAAACAGTCTATACAGCTGTATCTCCACCTCTGCAGATACCGTGAGGATTAAGTTAGGCAGTTGGAAAAGAAAAACTTACATTCCCTATGTCTTAAAATAAGTACTGGATGCTCAAGAGTTAGTTGGATTACCTTATCACTCAAAAATTCAGACAACTGAACAGAGATTCAATACCCTCCACAAGCATTTTACCACATTTTTTTTTCTAGTACAGAATTATAGAATTGTTAGGCTGGAAGAGACCTTCAAGATCAAGTCCAACTGTTAACCCAGCACTGCCAGGTCACCATTAAACCATGTCCCTCAGCATCACATCTCCATAGCTTTGAAAATACCCCAGGGATGGGGACTCCACCACTGTTCTAGGAAGCCTAGGCCAGGCCTTGACAACCTTTTTGGTGAAGACATTTTTCCTCACAACCAACCAAAACCTCCCCTGGTGCAACCTGGACCTGCTTCATCTTGTCCTATTGCTTGTTCCTCAGGAGAAGAGATTGTGCCCACTTTGCTCCAATCTCCTTTAAGGGAGTTGTTGAGAGCGAAAAGGTCTCCTCGAGCCTCCTTTTCTCCAGGCTGAACAACCCCAGGTCCCTCAGCTGCTCCCCACAAGATATGTCCTCTAGACCTTTCCCCAGCTTTGTTGCCCCTCTTTGGACACCCTCCAGCCCCTCAATGTTCCTCTTGGAGGGAGTGGCCCAAAATTGAACCCAGGATTGGAGGTGTGGCCTCACCAGTGCTCAGTTCAGGGGGATGATCCCTGCCCTAGTCCTGTTGGCCACACCAGTGCTAATACAAGTCAGAATGCTGGTGGCCTTCTTGGCCACATGCTGACTGATCTTCAACCAACATCCCCATGTCTCTTCCACCAGTTGCAGAGTTTCCTGCAACTCTTCCCCTAGCCTAGAGCATTGCAAGGGTTTGTAGTGGCCCAAGTGCAGGACCCTGCACTTGGCCTTGTTGAACCTCATACAACTGGCCTCAACCCACTGATCCAATCTGGCCAGACCCCTCTGCGGAGCTTCTCTACCCTCAAGCAGATCAACACACCTGTCCAGTCTGCAAACTTCTTGGGTGCCCTCAATCCCCTCATCCACATCATTGATAAAGATATTAAACAGAACTGACCCCAGTACTGAGCCCTGGAGAACACCACTTGTGACTAGCCGCCGACTGGATTTAACTCCATTCACTCTCCGTGCCCAGCCACCCAGACAATTTTTTACCTAGTGAAGCGTACACCCATTCAAGTCACGAGCAGCCAGTTTCTCCAGGTGGATGCTGTGGGAAACAATGTCAAAAGCTTGACTAAACCCAGGTACACGACATCCACAGCTCTTCCCTCATCCACTAAGTGGGTCACCTTGTCATAGGAGGAGATCAGGTTAGTCAAGAAGGACCTGTCTTTCTGAAACACATGCTGACTGGGCCTGATCACCTGATCGTCCTGTATGTGCTACGTGATGGCACTCAAGATCATCTACTGCACTACCTTCCCTGGCACCAAGGTCAGACTGATGGCCTTGTAGTTCCCCAGATTCTCCTTCTGGTCTTTCTCGTAGATGGGTGTCACATTTGCTAACCTCCAGTCAACTGTGTCCTCCCCAGTTAGCCAAGACTGCTGATAAATTATGTAAAGTGGCTTGGTGAGCCCTTCTGCCAGCATCCTCAGAATCCCTAGGTGGACCCCATCCAGTCCCATAGGCTTGTGTTGCATCCAAGGGGTGTACTAGGTCAATGATCGTGACCTCTTGGATTACGTGGGCTTCATTCTTCTCCTTGTCCCTCATCCTTACGCAAAGAAAGCTCCCTGCTCATGTTATTTAAACAATAAGCACTTAGTGCTACATGCTGAAACTACAGAGGCATGACCAGATTTACTTTACAGTTGCATTGTGCTGCTTAGTAGTTCACTATTTAACGTCACAGTTACCAAGTCACATTTCCAGAGAAGACCTAACCTTCACACTCCATCTCTGCAATATCTAATTACAAAAATTATAGCTACTGAGATAATCTATAATCCTTCCCTCTCACAAGAGTGAGATCAGTACCATAGCTACATTTTTTTTACTGTATCTATTAATAAACTTCATTTTTGAGCACACAGGGCTGCAATTTCAACGTGGGTGGGGGGGTTAAAAATGTGACTCAATGGCATTCTAGTCTCCAGCCTTACAACTAGCATATTTTTCTGAGGAGTGTGAGTTAAACTTCAGAATTCCTGAGTCCAGGGAAGGGAAGGATTGGAGCACCCTATTTCAAAGAAACAGCTACTGTACAAGCATTAACATAATTGCTTTCTGTTATATCATAAAAGAAAATCAGTTTACTATAATGGAAACATCTTTAATACAGGTGTTTCCTGTATTAAAGGTAAGAAACAACCTATGGGTTTTTCAGACTTTGAATATTTTTTCCCCACAGACATCCACATAGGTAAGAGATTCAGATTTATGTTTTTTTTAGTCTGTCTTTTGATATCTCATCTCTACAATTCCAATCTGGGCAACTAAATTCCCTATTCAATAACTGGAGAGTTCAGGACTAATTTGTATTAATAAACTGCATTTTTGAAGTAGAGCATCCAAGCCAGTTGCGGCTGGTACTCAGTTCAGCCATGTCAAGGTTTGTTTTGGTTTGTTGTTTTGTCGGTTTTTTTTTTTGGTTTTGTGGTGTGTGTTTTTTGTCTCAAAAATAAATAATACTTAAGTCCAGTAGGAGAGCATACTGGAACAGTCAGCCACAGAAGTATGCGCTCACCTATGACTGAAAGCATATTAATAAAACAACTGCACCTTGCACAACTACTGAGAAATAAAAGCAACCAAACATTTACACGTTGAGAAAGAGTAAAGTTGCAAGTTCAGTCCCCAGTCATGTATTACTGATGTCTCAGAAAAAATTATAAGCTTTTGGAGAAGTGCTTCAAGAGAGCCTTAGCCCCAAAAACAACAAAGCTACAGAATTGCGGACACAGCTTTGACAATCTAATGGCTAAATAGCTCCAGCATGAAAACACACCTTTATTTCACGTTGACCATTAAGAAATGCAGTTCTCTCTCTAGCGTTATCTTCACCACCTCCTTTATTAGTCAAATTCTGTGTAAATACAATACCGAGTGTACCACATCTTTGTGCTTTTATATGTCGCTTGAAGCTATAACAAAGAGCCCATCATCAGCATCAAGTACACACACAGAAAGATCCTCTGATTACGACCTGCTTGACACAGGCAAAAGGAAGGACTGACTACTACGCAGTCAGTTCAGTCTAACTTACAGACTGTCACCCACAGGCAGGAAAAACCACCAAAATACAATGAGTCCTCAGAATTCCCATGAGCAGCGAGACCAGCTCCTTCCAGCCAGGAAGAATACAGAAAGGCAAACACGGAACATGTAAATACAACCCCTATGCTGTTGCAATTTTCAAATGGACATCCATCTAGAATGCATGCTGATTAATACCACTATGAAATGGAAGTCGCTGTAGGTGCAAATCACATCAGCATGAAAGTCACCTACCCAAAAGGGCACCTGTTCCTGCAACCACTACAGCTTTGTTTTAGCAGTCTCTAGACTTTACATCCTTTTTCAAGATGTTTAGTGACAGCAGCTAAACTTCTCAGACAAATCTATTATTTAGTATTTTCTAGAAAAGTTAGCTTTCAAAGTTACTTGGATATCTGGTAGATTTGTCAAGGCAGTAAGAGAAATAATGTGAATTACTGTAGTTCAAATCAGTCCTAAAGTTTCCAGCTCGGCTCTCCAGATTAGAGACTGGTCAAAGTAGTACATGGTAAGAAGATAACATGAAGAGAGCCCATGTCAGCTTTAAAGTTACTGTGTGTTTCACAGAAAGAAGAATTTTTCACCAATACCTTACCTATGATTTTTGCCCCACTGTAACTCTTAGTAAAAAAAAACCAAAACAATAAAAGCAAAAAGTGCTGTATTTATAGAATCACAGCATCATTAAGGTTGGAAACAACCTTCAAGATCAAGTCCAACCATCTACTAAACATTATCATGAGCCCTAAACCATGTCCTGAAGTGCCACATCCACATGCTTTTTGAATGCATCCAGTGATGATGATTCCACCACCTCCCTGGGCAGCCTGTTCCAATGCCTAACCACTCTCTCAGTAAAAAAATTTTTCTTAATATTGAACCTAAACCTCCCCTGATGCAACTTAAGCCCATTTCCTCTTGTTCTATCACTAGTTACCTGGGAGAAGACACCAATACCCACCTCACTATAACCTCCCTTTGGGTAGTTGTGGAGAGCAATAAGGTCTCCTCTTCTCCAGAATAAACAACCCCAGCTCCCCCAGGCCCTTCTCATAAGACATTTTCTCCAGACCTTTCACCAGATTCGTTGCCCTCCTCTGAACTCACTCTGGCAACTCAATGTCTTTCTTGTGGTGAGGGGCTCAGGACCGAACACAGTACTTGAGGTGTGGCCTCACCAGTGCTGAGTACAGGGGCACAATCTCTTCTCTATTCCTGCTCAACACACTGGTTTTGGTACAGACCAGGATGCCACTAGCCGCCTTGGGCACCTGGGCACACTGCTGGCTCATGTTGAGCTGACTGTCCACCAGCACCCCAGGTCCTTTTCTGCCAGGCAGCTTTCCAGCCACTCTTCTCCAAGCCTGTAGCATTGCCTGGGGTTGTTGTGATCGAACTGCAGGACCTGGCACCTGGCCTTGCTAAACCTCATTCCGATGGTCTTGGCCCATCAATCCAACCTGTCCAGTTCTCTCTGCAGAGCCTTCCTACCTTCAAGCAGATCAACACTCCTGCTCAATTTGGTGTCATCTGCAAACTTACTGAGGGTGCACTTGATCTTCTCATCTAGATCATCAATAAAGATATTAAAGATTGGCCCCAAAACTGAGACCTGGGGAACACCACTAGTGACCAGTTGCCAACTGGGTTTAGCTCCGTTCACCACAACTCTCTGGGCTTGGCCATCCAGCCAGTTTNATTTAGCTCTGTTCACCACAACTCTCTGAGCATGGCCATTCAGTTAGTTTTTAACCCAGCAAAGAGTACACCTGTCCAAGCCATGAGCTACCAACTTCTTCAGCAGAATGCTGTAGGAGACTGCGTGAAAGGCCTTACTGAAGTCCAGGTAGACAACATCCACAGCCCCTCTCTCATCCACTAGGCAGGTCATAGAAGGAGATCAGGTTTGTTAAGCATGAACCCATGCCACCTGGGCCTGATCCCCTGGTTGTCTTCTACATGCTGTGTAAGCAAACCCAAGATGAACCACTCCACAGTCTTCCCTGGTACTGAGGTCAGGCTGACAGGCCTGTAGTTCCCTGCATCATCCTTCCAGTCCTTCTTGTAGATGGGCATCACACTGGTGAGCCTCCAGTCATCTAGGACCTCCCCTGTTAACCATGACTGTTGCTAAATGATGTGGAGTGGCTTGGTAAGCTCCTGCCTCAGCTCGCTCAGCACTCTTGAGTGGATCCCACCCAGCCCCAAAGACTTGCTAGTGTCCAGTTTGCATAGCAAGTCACTAACTGCTTCCTCAACTGCTTCCTCCTGGATTATGGGGTGTTTGTTCTGCTCTCCATTTTTACAGTTTCTATATGAGAAACATTAACAGTAGAAGTACTCTGGTACAAAGATGCAAAAATTCACTCTGTGGAGGCAGTTGCTGATACTTCTTTTCACAACACAAGTAGCACTGAAGTAATACCAATCTGCAGCAAGCCAAGCCTTTAGAAATGCCTATTACTCCCTTGGTTTTCTGCTCTAACTCAACTGCTCAAACCAGTTGCAATACAATGAAAAAAATGTAATCACAACCGTACTAGCACTGCCTACAGCCACTGGATAAAGCACCACTTGAAATTTTAATTCGCTTTTGATTTATCTGACAATTAGGGCACTACTACAAGTGAGGAATGTACATCACCTAGCTGAGGATCTTCTAGAGGCTCTTCAAACCTACGGTTGCAGAAAACTTTCTGCTACTAGCTTGAGAAATTACGAGAATCATTCCAAAAACCTCTAGTCTAAGTTAAATTTGGACAACAGAATCTTACTCTATATAGTCAGATCCAATTAGAAATCCTACTTATGACCATTAAAAGTTGGGAGTGACACTGCACAGCAGGGATAAAGAAGCCTTTATGTATCAATGTATCATTTGATACATAACAACAATGAGAATGCTTTTAGTATTGGAACTGCTGTGATTTGGACCATATTTAATAAACTCAGAAACAAGTCACTAGTTTGTACTACAAAAAAAAATAAAACAAAAAAAAAAATTGGAAGTTTCCATCTTCAACCCCAACCACTGTTTTGCTACCACATTGCAAATTAACATGGCTCTTTCAAAGGCTCACCGAGGTCCAAGCAGAAGCTGCTTGGTCCTCATAAAAAGGTTTCTTCACGTTTACAAATATCTTTTGGCACAACTGACAAGAGCTGCCCTATGGTTTTTTCGTGCTCATTTTCCAGAAGATCCAGCAGACAGAGGATGGAAACCACAAGGCCATGTACTCCATCTGCTTACAGACATGCAATTTAAGACTGCACATAAATGCTTGGAATCATCTCATCAAAATTGGAAATAGGAACATTCTCAAAACCTACTCCAAGGAAACTAACCCACAAACCTCACTACGGAGTAGTTTCTGCTTGTGCATACATACATGGTTTTTACTCAGTTCTGCCTCCCTTCAAATCTTTAACCAAATTCTCACTACCAATATCATAGGTGCTCCTCTTCATCATTTTACCAACATGCCTAACGTATTCCACCACTTCAAAAGACTGTACTATAGTTCACAGCTCCATACAGTTGTATGCCAACATCCTTTTGGTATTCTTTTTCACTGCTGGCATGCAACACATAGCATAAATTCTGTCACTGAGCATTCCAAGTTTAAGTCTCAAGGAACAGGAAAAGATACATCCATTTAACAGGATGTGGAGATGACTACACAGAGTATGGCAAGAAAAAGTAACAGTCAAAGGGCGAGTCAGGAACTTTTCCGTCACTCCAAATCGCATATACCACTTCAAACATACTTCTTGGCACTTTATGGAGATTATAAAATAGAAGTCATGAAGAGTCTTGTACACATTTTTTCTCAATATTGCATGAAGAACTATTCATAAACAAGCAAGCTATTAAGAGCTTATACCAAATATCTCCTCAATTCCATCAATTCAGCCTATCCCATTTCCTGAGAAGGGTCCCAAGCTAGCTATAGAGCTCCATATAATATCCAGAATTAGAAAAACACTTTACTTCAGTTGCTTAGTAGCATATGGTTTCTAAAACAGATGCTGGCACCGTGACACACCACAAAAACAGTTAAACATGCTATGCAAAGCTTTCTACATTATGTTATTATTCTCTCTATTTTCTGATTATCTTTCAGACTTGCCTGTCACTTACCCCAAAAATATCAGGATCAAACATGGTCACTAAACAGTTTTACAAGTTCTTTGCTCTCTTGCTCCAACTTGACAAAATGAGATGAGACAAGCAAGACTTTTTCATTAATCCATACTTGCTCTATTATTGTAGAAAGTTTTGCCACAAAAAATGACTCTACATCTTTCTATTAGGATAATCCAATCAGACATCTAGTCTTCTGGAATTTGGTGTCTACTTTGAGATAACACACTATTCCTAAGCCTGGCATATGATTTAACAGAATATAGAGTAATCTTAAGGGTCACAGTGAAGTTGCTACTACAGGAGCTGAATAGAGATGTCAGACAACATGCTTAAGACATCCTACCTTACCATGCTCACACTAGTGCCTCTTCTACCCAAGCAGAAAAGGCATGGTTTTCATCATAACTGAGAGGCCATAAATTAACCCAATTATAGGTGAGAAGTGAACATGCAATCCTCCTACCTACAAAGACATTGTGCAGTATGCTAGAACAGCGAAGCCAGAAAATTTCTTATTTCAATACACTGATACAGAGTGACCTTAACTAACTGCAAGGCTTTTTAAGCACTCATACAAAAGATGACATAGATAGAGTGAAAGGAGAGTGGACCAGACAGCTCTTCAAAGCATTTCTCCCTTCTGACTGTCTCAATAACATACTGGTTGGTTTTGAGACAGCTCTATACCATTTCATAGTATGTGCACTTCGAGCTTAAGCTGAACAGAGAAGCAAAGCTCTTGAGCCATAACAATAGAGTTCACTCTAACCATCTGTTAATACTAAAACTATATAGATAGTTTTCTGCTTTAGAACAGAATCTGAATTTAGCAGTATTATTAATTCACTTGAATTCCACTCTTAGAACATTACTTGATTCCCCAATTGGTAGGTATACAGGCTATAGCATCCTCTCTGCTAAGTGCAAGAGAGCAGGGTTCTGGCGGAAACTCACATTTTCTCTTCAGCAAGTCAGAAGTAGAGTGACCAGTTTGCAGACAGTGTTATGGAGACACACAAACTATTTAGTATCTTTCATTCCCTATGGGAATACTAATGACTAGTTGATTTTTATATAAAAGAATCCAAAGATACTACAATCACAGCAGTTGACATACAAATCTAACTTTCTCGCAAAGAAGCTATAATACACCGCTCAAAGACGGGTTGCTTTTCCTGGCTTTTTAAACTACATCTTTCACTTCAAACACAGTGTTTTCCTTAAGTTCATTGTAAATAGACCTCTTCTACTAAAAATAAAGTCTAGTAGTAGTATTAGAAGATAAATTCCTTTAATAACTCGCAATGTGCAAGATTTGATACTGCATACACATTCTGCTTTTCACACAGAAAGCAAGGAAGTAGTATCACTTATGTTCAAGCAATATCACAGACAGAGGAAAGAAATCACTTAACCAAACTTAAACAAGTACTTAGAACTACAAATTATCAAGAAGTAAACATGCAGACTGGATACTGCGCTTGCGTGAAATCTCACTAAGAAGTTTTATATTGAAAGCTAATTCTGTAGTGTTCTTTTACATTTGCATATTAAAGATTCTTCCAACTTCTTTTTAGCCCATGCCTCTCTACTGAAAACGTAAATAGCACAAAGCTAAATAATCATAGACTCTTACTAGAATGTATGTTGCACTGAAAATACACACTGCAGTTCAAATAATTGCAGTAATCTATCCGGAACACCGAAACAGAGAGACTTCCCATCTTTCAGCATTCCAGAAAGAAGGAGAAGAAGGAAAAAAAAAAAGCACACATGTATTTGTGCAGTTCACAAGCTACTTTATATACTACCTGGACATTTTAGACTAGCTTAATATTCAGCAATGAAAAACACAACAAAAAAAAAAAAACACTAACATCAAAAACAAAACCAAACACACACCACACTGTTATAGAGTACACTTAGACTCCTTCCACCAAAGGAGATTCTAAACTCAAGTAATATCACTAGCAGTAACACAACCTTTCATTTTTAAGTTGTCAACATCTCACAAGCAACACTTCCAACAGATATCCACCCACTCATAAGTTTTTTGTATTCTTCCACTTAGAACACTTTAAAAATAGCAACACACCTATTCAAAGTAACTTACTGTTCTAAATCAAATCACGTTTATCCTGACAAAGGATGATCTTTAGCCTCAGTTGTATTTATGTTTTACAAGACACAAGACTGTAGCTCTAATTCCCTCACACCTGGGACTCCTTAGTGACTAAAGCAAAACAAATCCAAAAGAAATGGCCAGTTCGAACTAAGATTTTGTCAAATGTATCTAACAGCAGTTAAAGCTTACCCATACATTGATATGCGCTTAAAGAATTCTGATTGAAATAAGTTGCCTTGTTAAAAAAAATACAGCGAACCAAAAAGCCCACGAACGGCAACAAAAAAAAAAAAAAGGCAGCGTCCTCACAGGAGCAGCGAGGCATTTATTTTAAAGAAGGAAAGTGAACGCAAAATTAATTATCATCAAGGCTTATCTATTTTATTATCAAGAGGTAACAGTGAAGCCAGAATAAAGTTCTGTAAGTTACAGCAACAGCAAAAGCGGCTGCTGGGGCAGGAAGTAGTGCAGATAGTTTCCCCTATTTCGACAAAACACTTTACCCAGTTTAGAGCTCCTTCGGTCTACCAGGGGACAATGCACCGCCCACTACCCAACCGCCCCGCCACCCGCTCCCCGCCGCGCCAGGACCCATCGCTCCCGCGCCCAAAAGCCTCCGTGGAACAGCCGCGGCGCCCCGGCGCCTCCGCAGCTGCCGACCAGCTCCCCACCCGGCATGAGGCACCATGGACTCCAGAAATAAGCTTCAAGGCAGCTGCGAAAGACTCAACCGTCATGGCAACGAGAAGAAAGAAGCGGCGGGCGGGCAGGGCTTCCTGCAGCGCGGCCCGGGCCTCTCCCACCGCGCCCAGGACCGCGGCACTTCGCAGCTGTACCACAGCCCGGCGCACCTGGCCCGGCGCTCCGGGCTCAGTTATGCGTGTATGAGGGGGCACCGCAGACAACAGACCACAGCAGCCCGGGCAGGCCCCAGCTCGGCGGCGCCGGAGGAACGTCCAGAATCCCACCCCCTTGCCGAGGGAAGAAGGAGCCAGGCCCGCGCCGCCGCTGAAGAGCCACCAGCAGGAGCGCCGATCCAGTCGCAGCGGCGACAGAGAGAGCTCGGCACCATCTCGCCCGTACCTCTACAAGCGCGTAGCCCCGCCACAGGCCCCAGGCTACCTCTGCTTAGGCGGGAAAACCACTGCTTGCCACCATCACCGCCGCTCCAAGATGGCGGACATATCAGCTCCTGCCAGCCCTCTTCTCCGTCCGCCCCTGCTGCCAATCATACAGCCCCGGCACCACCCTCCTCTTCTCCTCGCGCATTTCTATTGGGCGGTGTGCAGAGCTCGGCCTCGCACTGGCACTGTGGCGGATATCTGTCACTCAGCTATGCGACCACAACAGGGTCGAACGGGGATGGGGGCGGGCTCCCGCCTTCCTGTTGACCAATAGACATATGGGGCGGGAGCATCTTCCATCCCACCTTCCCGGCTTAGCAACAAGGAAACGTCACCCTGAGAGGCGTTTCTCTCGCCCAATAGGAAGAGTAGGTTCCTTTTAAAAATAAACCCTTGCCGCCCAATGTAAAACAGAGCCGTTCGGAGCGGGTAGAAGGTCGTGGCGGGAGGAGTGGGGGCTGTCCCCGGAGCCTTCCCGTCTGCGCTCCGCCATTGGCCAGTGCGCGGAGTCACGCCTCTCAGGGTGTGGCGCGGGCGCCGCAGCTGCCTGACAACAAGCCGGGGGCACGCTAGAAAAAGAAAGAGAGGAAAGGAGAGGAGTTTAGCTCGCGTGGCAGTGCTCGTCTTAGACTGAGAAGCTTAGTAAGTTTGATGCCCGTGTTCATCATAAGCAGGGCTCTTCTTTTTCTGGGCCTCTATAGGACTTCCAGCTCCCCTTAAAACCAGCGGTATATTGGAACCAAGTTGTGCCAGAGTAAAGGGGTGTGAAAGCCAGGGGAGGAGCCTTGCCGTGGCAACTCTCTCTGCGGTAGCTTTGTAACCCTGCTGGCAAGGACTTCTGTTTGAAAACACGGGTGACAAATAGCTGAACGTGTGGTCTTATATGCCCCACACCTGGTGAAAAATCACCTAAGATGCAGTGTTTTGTGCCCTGTGTGATAAAGCAGGAACACATTCTGGCCAACCAGTGGCCTGTGGCCTTCCCTCATGCAGCCTCTTGAATAACCTTCAGCCAAAAGGACAGTGACTAACTGATGCCCCTTCAAGTCTCAGGGCAGGCCTCCAGGTTTCAAAATGGTAAAAGTCATTGAAAGGTTTGAGTTGGAAGAAATCTTTCAAGGCCGTCTCTTCCAATCCCCTTGCAAGTGAGCAGGGACCTCTTCAACTAGAGCAGGTTGCTCAGAGCCCTGTCCAGCTTCACCTGGAATGGTTCCAGAAATGGCATCTACCACCACTGGGCAACCTGTGCCAGGGTCTCACCACCCTTGGTGTAAAAAAATGTCTTTCTTATATCTCGTGTGAATCTACTCTCTCACAGATAAAGCCATCACCCCTTGTCCTGTCCCAACAGGTCCTGGTAAAAATGTCTGTCTCCATCTTTCTTATAAGCCTCCTTCAAGTACTGAAAGGCCACAAGAAGGTCTTCCTGGAGCCTTCTCCAGGCTAAACAAGCCGAATTTTCTCAGCCTGTCCTCGGAGCAGTGGTGTTCCAGCCCTCAAATCATTTCTGTGGACTCCTCTGGACCTGCTCCAACAGGTCCATTTGCTTCCTGTGCTGAGACATCAGAACTGGACCCAGCACTGCAGGGAGTGTCTCACAAGAGCAGAACAGATGGGCAGAATACCGTCCCTTGACCTGCTGACAACGTTTCTTTTGATGCAGCCCAGAGTACAGTTGGCTTTCTGGTCTGTGGGTGGACATTGCCACCTCATGTGCAGCTTTTCACCCGCCAGCACACCCAAGTCCTTCTGCACAGGGCTGCTCTCAATCACTTCATTCCCCCAGCCTGTCTTGATACTGGGAATTGCTCTGACCCGGGTGCAGGACCTTGCACTTGACCTTGTTGAACTGCATGGGGTTCACACAGGTTCATGTCTCAAGCTTGTCCAGGTCCCTCTGGATGGATTCCATCCCTCAGGCTTGTCAACTACACCACCCAGCTTCGTGCCATCTGCAAACTTGCTGAGGGTACACTCGATTCCACTGTCTATGTCGTTGATGAAGATATTAAACAAATGGACCTCTGAGGGACACCACTTGTCACTAATCTCCATCTGGACACCAAGCTGTTGACCACTACCCTCTGCATGCGACCATCCAGCTGATTGCTCATCCACTGAACGGCCCACCCATTATATCCATATCTCTTCAATTTGGAGAGAAGGATGCTGTTGGGGACTGTGTCAAAGGCCTTACAGAAACCCAGGTAGATGAAATCTGTTGCTCTTCCCATGTCCTCTGATGTAGTCACTCCATCACAGAGGGCCGCTACATTGGTCAGGCAAGACTTGCCCTTGGAAAAGCCATGCTGTCTGTCTCAAATCACCTCCCTGTCCTCTGTGTGTCTTAACACAGCTTCTAGCAGTATCTGTTCTATGATCTTTCCAGGCACAGATGTGAGGTTGACAAGTTGGTAGTTTTCAGGGTCCACCTTTCTACACTTTTTTAAAATGGGTTCAATGTTTACCTTTTTCCAGTCACCAGAGACTTCACCTGACTGTTAGGACTATTCAAATATCAGTTTGGCAATTGTATCAGCCAGTTCCTTCAGGACTGTGGCATCATCTTACCAGGTCCCATAGACTTATGTATGTTCAGGTTGCTCAGGTGATCTGGAACATGATCTTTTCTTACAGATGGAGATCCTTTGCCCCTCTGGTCCCCATCTTCTGGTTCATCCACTCAAGAGGTGTGGGAAGAGAGGTTGCCAGTGAAGACTGAGGCAAAAAAGTTAAGTACCTCAGCCTTCTCCTTGTTTGTTGTTACCAGCCTCTCAGTCTTGCTCATCAGGGGAGTGTGCTTTCTTTGGCCTTCACCACTGGCGGGACAACCCCCTGGCACCAGAGGAAACAACCTGGCAGTGGTCAACAGCGCTCTGCCTGTGCAGCAGAGCCACCATCAAGTGACTGCCTTGTTTGGCTTCAACAGGTTTTGTTTGGTTTTGGTGAGCTTTTGCGTGGTTTCAATGCGGGAGTGGTCTGGTTTCCACTGTGCTCTTGAAGAGGTGGCTTGAGGGTGGTTACTAATTTGGGGTGGCACTAGTAAAGCAGGGGCTGCCAAAAATGTCTGGTTGCTCCCTGGGATGGCACTACTGGCCTGATCATCACCTGCAGTTATTTTTGATTCCCCCTCCCTGGACCAACCTTGGTTTTCCTAGGAAGGAAGATGTGGCTGAAAGGGGTTCTGCTGAGGTGTAGGAAGAGAGGTTGCCTGACCCAGCATAGCACTTCTGCCCTTTACATTTGTCTCTGTGTGTTTGTTTGCTATTTATGTTTAAGTTTGACAATGATATTTATGTATATAAAATGTCTGCCTGTCTGTGAGTGAAGGTGCACTGAGGGGCTACCGTGCCGGGTGGGGCATCACCTCCTAGAGAAAAAGCAGATAGCTTGTCTACAAGTCCTACTTCCTGCGCCTCCAATCTTCTCTACATCTCTTCCCAATGTAGTAACAAAGCCAGGAAAGCCTGTTGTTCTTCTTATCAATTGACATCATGGACTGGAAAAACTCTCCCTTTCTCTGAGGCTTGCTCCATCAGGGCACTAAGGCACCATGGCAGTATGTTGATAGTGGCTCTCCATCAACATGTGCAGACAAGTTGCTGAAGTGGGTCTGGTGCAGTCCTGGCTCAACAAAGCTGATTTTCCAACAATCTAACCTTTGCCTTGCCCAGTATGAGGGCAGTGTGTGAATGGTGGCAGAGAGCTCTGTTTTATAATGAGTAAGTGTGAATTATGCCTGAAGGTGATTTTTTTTGTTTACATGTATTCGTTCTGATAGTTACTGGTTCATGATATGTTTAAGAAAAGAAACAGGCATGTTGTGATTAAGGCAAAGACTTATTTATTTGCAATATAGGAAGAAACAATAGCACTTAAAATGTAGGTTAGGGATAGGGTAGTTCTTGCAGACCTCTCATGTAGAGCACATGAAAACTGAAGGGTAGCATAGATCAATTGCTGTTTATTTCATATCCCAAAGGAAAGGGGAAATGATGCATTTCTTTGACTTCATTATGAATCAACAGTCAAGGGTAAAGCAAGTCCACTTTGAATAACGTATCTTCACACCTTTCGTATGCTCCTGTCACACAAAGTTAAGCTCAATACAGGTACATCTGAACTTACATTTTACTGCAAATCAATAACCGAGTCAGCAGATCTGCTCCCATTGAAACAAAATTATTGATACCACAAGGAGACTTAAATATTTAAGCTGCTGCTGCAGAAAGCAACATCTCTTTCAGGAGAGAAACAAAGTGTCAAGCTTGAAATGGGCTCACATCTTGGGCTGCAAGTGTAGTCTTAATGAGAGCCTGACTCTGTGTTAAACATCTTCAGGTTGTTTTGTGGACACCTTTGTCCACGAAACCACCTTTGTCCTTTGTAGTTGTAATAGGTAAAACTGTGTGCTCGTCTTTCCGTGTGTACCCTCCTTTTACTTTGTCCTTATGAATTTTGCCTGCAGATCAAAGGGAATCCACACCTTCCACTTCACACAGGTATTGTGTTCAGGAAGTTAGAAGTAGAATATAGATTGCTTCGGGTTCCTCTGTTTTTTATCACTGTAAATACAGGAAGATAGCTTAAGATGCTTGCTTCTAAAGGAAAGATAACCACCAGATTTGTAATAGCTGCAAACAGGCTAATGTGTCCTTTGTGCTTTGTCCAGGCACTCACACAGCAGAAACTCTTGCCAGCTTCTCAGGTGCTTGGTTCCATAATGCCAATGGCCTAAAAGGCTGGACACAGTGTCAGCTTTCTTTTTGTTCCTACATTTTTTCTACCAGCTGACCAAGCTTTGAGTCCTGTACTTTGTGTAGGCGTTAATGGTTCTCCCAAAGATTGAGCTTCAGTACACTTTACCCTAAGAGCCACTCTTACCCACATACCCTTCAGCATATGATGGTACATCCTTTTTTTCACAAAAAAACCCACTGTGAACAGAAGCCCTCCCCAAGCATGGGCCCAATGAGTTGCTTCCAGTAGAAAAAGATAATCAACTGCCGGCTCAGATGCATGATTATCTTATTCTGTCTGAATAAGTAAGTACAGCTGCAGCAATTATGGATGGATGTGATCTTAACCATGTGTGTACATGGTAAAAACACAGCAGCATAATATGTATTTGCTGATCGACAGAGCTGAGCAGTTAGGTCTCTGAGTGTAGCGTCTGGTTTTGTTTCCCTTTTCATGCAAGCAGATTTAGTTAGTAAGATGTACAAAAAGGGGTTTATCCTCAAATTATTAACACGAAATGGGACATAGTTTCTTTTTTTTTTTTTTTCATTATTTCAACCAGTACTCCATCTAGAAAGCTCTCTAGACTGTATTTGTTCCACATTTATTTTAGCTGTCTGCTTTTTCTTTTCTTTTACTGAATCTAACTTCTGGGTTTTTTTGTTTATGTCGTACCACTTGCATGTTCTAGCAGTGAGTACCTGCACCAACTGCAACACACGGAGATTTCACAATATGAAGTGTAAAGAGGTGGTTCCAAGGACAGTCTGTAGGAAAGACATTTTACTGGAAACTGAGCAGGGAGATAACAGGAAAGGCTGATTTAGGTGTTTAAATAATGGATAAATGACAGTCTTAAATGGCAATCTCAGAACAAGCTACTAGATTGTTAAAATGATGATGAAATGATAACCTTTAGCAAGCACCAGAGGCAGTATCTGGAGAGGGGATTAATAGTTTGAGTGTAGAACAGGTACTTAGTAAAATAGTTCACTACCTAATATAGTTTCCATAAGCATAAAGCTTGTCTTCACAACAAAGTAGTGTTAAACTGTGCTGCTCTTGACACATTCTATATCCTGAGCAAGGATATAAGGGATAGATCTCAACTCAGAAGGGGCAGTGGCCATGTTTGCACTGGCACAGATCTGATTTTCAAGGGCTTTATCACCAGCATGTCAATTCTGGAAAGGTTTAGGACATCACAGGCATTGTTTTTGTCTTACAGAGTTCCTGCCAATGTATTTATAAATCTGGATTTTGTCCAATACTACCATTACCGTTTAAGTTGGTAATGCTACTACATTAACGTAGAAACACTTCATGTCTACAGGGAGGATCTCAAAGTGCTACTGAACAGTTAGGAGAAATGAGGAAGTTATGTGGCTTGCCCGGTGTCATGCAGTAAGCTGAACCAGAGGCAAAACACAGAAATCCCAATCCTTTATCCCAGGAAAGAGACCTTGGACAGGGTAGTAACTCATATACTCCTTTCTGGAACAAAGAAGGGAAGAGGAAAGACAAATTGCAGATGTTACAAAGATGCCAGAGCATGTGCAGGAATCAGAGGTCAAAAGTTTAACAAGGAGGAAGACTACTAGCCTTCATCTCAAGACCCCGGAGAAGACCCTCTAGGTGACAATGCGCAGACTTGAAGAGGAGGACCAGAATGTAAATAAAGTTCCAGAGATCTATAGAATATGCATGGTATTTAGGGAAAAGTTATAAATATGTAAATTAGCTATACAATAAATATGTACAACTGTGATTAGAATGGTGCACAGAGAGGAAACCCTCTTTCCCTGTGTACCCAGCGTTGTAATAAATTTTAGCTTTTGCTTCACAGACTTTGTCCTTATTTTTCATCGAGACATTTCTCACAAAGGTCTTTTCCAACCTAGATGATTCTATGATTCTAAAAAAAATATTCAGCCTGCTCAAGAACCATCACCCTATCAACCAATGCTGAGCATATTTCCTCACTGTGCACCTCAGCCATAGATGCTACCACCTCCTGAAGCTGGTGGGGGCTGGTGAACCTCACTGCAGAAGTGTCAGGGGGAACATTTGCTGGGGGCTGCTGTGAGTCAGCAGCTTTGCCACATCCTGGAGAACAAGCTTATCTTTCCAAGCGGTGACACAGCCTGCCAAGCCAGCTCAGCCCCTGGCTCTGTAGTTGTTAGATGTGACACCAGAGGAGGGGGAGCTGGACTCTACCCTTTTGGCAGCATTTCACCTCTAGCTGGTGCTGCTGCAAAGTGATAATGTCAGACCGAGAGCATGTGGGGTGTGATTCTGCTTAAGCATGACCATGGTGACCATGGTCCTGTCCCAATCAAGGTGTTGCCTTCCATTTGACCCCCCAGGGCAGGGAGGGACCAAGCTGTGGGACCCTATTTATTTACAGCTACTGGTTTCCAGTTTCCTCAGCTTTCAGACTTGGGTTTTCTCAAAGGAGCAGGGAAGCACAAGTGCCTGCAAGGCAGCGAGAGTACCTGCATACAGGCCTGGAGCTGAATCTCCCCACTGGTGACATCTGCCTGTTTGACCACCTCAGGCCTAAAATGAAGCCAAAGGCTAAACCAGTTTTAATCTGATTGTAGTTAACTCTTTGGAGCATTGACAAATTATACCTAGGAAACTGACCTGGAAAGAATGGAACAATTTGGTGCCTTGAAAAAAAGAGTCCCCAGCTCTGTTAACACAGAATGAATACTGGTAGAATAAGATCAGCTGAGGCATGAACACCTCTGATCTAACCATAACCCTTACAAAATTCTTTATCCTCCTCATAGTTCAGGAAAGAAAAAGCCCTTCAAAGAATTTTAATGACTTAATGTTAAGCTCAACATCTTATTAAAAATGTGAAACTTAAGTAGATTTAAGAGGAAAGGAGCATTTATGAACAATGATTTCATGGTTATGCTCCTGAGCTTGAAGCTCAGTGTTTGGCTGTACCAAACAAACAAGTTAATCCATTTAGTTCAAACAAAATGTTCAAATTCAGTTTTCTAATCTTATTCCCAGCACTGATCCTATTAGCATTTCTAAGGCAATGCTGCTATAGAGTAGGATGGCACCTTGATAACATCTCCGTGTCCCTTTTGGAAAGAGCATAGACATGGGGGAGACTGGCACCAACACATTTGAGTTTTACCTAAGCTTTGAGTGCTTTAGCCATAGCACTTTCTTGTGGTTTAAGAGTTAACAAATTGAGGGGGGGACCAACATGTGGTAACTGTAGGACCTTGAGGGGTCAGAGGGCAGCTGGTATTCCCTCCCCTTCCCTGCCACACTCTATAAAAGGACAGAAAGTTCGAATTTTGCTCTCTTTTCTTTCTCACTCCAGCTCTGCTGCTGCTGGGACCGCACCTCAGCGCAGCCAGGCCTGGCTCCACATGCTCAGCACAATCTATCACAGTCCAACAGCTGGTTTTGTATATGTTTATGTATCTCTCTGCCTTTCGTATTTCCTTTTCCCTGTTTATCTCCACTACTTATTAAATGTTGTTCATAGTCTTAACTTCCGGTTTCGTGTGAGGCGCTTCCTTCTTCATTCCCCTTTGTATCCTCCCTTGGGAGGGAAGGGGGAGAGGGAGAGAGGGCTGATAGGAATCCTGNGTAGACAAAGTAGGGACCACAGCTGGCAAAATGGCCTGGCTTGCCCCAGTCTCCACCCACAGAAAGCAGTTAACGAATTTAGACTAACTGGTGAAGTCATTGCTGTGGAGACAGAAACTTCTGTCCTCTCGAGGGCTGAAGCTGGCCTGGGCCAGAATCAGCAGATGACAGTGNTTATACTATACCCTGCTTTTATGTACTTATCCCTTATGTTCCTCTACTCCCTGTTGTCCTACCATATCTACTGGATGGTGATTAATGCTGGGGTGGGATGGATTAAGACTCTGCTTTTACTCCTGGGGTATTACTTCATGGACAGTGTCAATATGGGAAATTATTCTGCTCTTTTCTTTAACAAGTTTTCCCCCACTGAACTAGAATGTCCTGGGAGTGCTGGTACTATGCGGCATTGTTGTCTTTTTGTCTGAATGGTGTTTTAGTACCGTTTTTCTCGCAGCGTGGTATTGTCAGGGCTCTGCGGGGGATCACTACCACCTTAAGCCCCCCAACTTGTCCTTTACTGGCACCAGACCCCGCCCCCGCCTCTCCAGCCTCTGCCTCTTGCACACATC